>JAADYG010000709.1:0-16573 GCA_023338115.1 Phytopythium boreale | reverse complement strand
CTTATCGATTGAGTTAAATAAAAGCAAAAACCTTAAACGGAAGAGTGAATTCGCTTTAAATCAGTACAAATGACTTGTTGCTGTGGGCGCATTTGCCCGAATACCTCTTGTTCTTTATAAATACCACTCTCGTAGAAAACATAGGGTAGACTGTAGTTGCCCGCCCTTCCGCCCGCCCCACCCGGGTAGGGCCGGGCGCCCGCGCCTGCAAGTCTTGCGAGCTAAATTGAAGCTGCCCTCCCTCCCCCCTCCCTACCACCTCACTCTCGAATTTGCGCCGCGCAGGTCAACGCCCTCCCATCGTGTTTCTTATTATATTTTTTTTAATTGCAATTATCCACCCCCGTTCCCGTTGTAGAGCCCACGACGTTCCTCCCGGTCCACACTCCCTCCCCTACCGGCGGCGATGGTGTTTGCGCGCCCGCCACTCGACGAGCGCGCGAGTTTGTCGACCGCGCGGCGGCTCAGCGACGACGCAGAGTACGCGCCCTACCTGCTGCCCAGCGGCCCGTTCCGCGCGCGGGGCGTCTCCGTGCCGGACCGCGAACTGCTGCGCCGCGTGCAGCGCGTGCAGGTGACGCGCGAGTTCACGGCGAGCGACGAGCTGTCGCAGTCGGCGCGGCGGCGGCGCGCCGGGTGGACGCTGGAGCGGCACCGCGCGGGCTTCTCCGTCCTCTCGCGGCGGTGGGAAGGGGGCGGCGCGGGCGCGACGCCCGTGCTGGCGACGGTGGCGACCGGGACGCTGCCCTGCGCGGTGGAGCAGCTGGCGCGGCTGCTGCGCGCGCCGGGCGAGAGCGAGTTCAACGCGCTCATGCGCGGCGCCTTCAAGTCGCGCTTCATCTACGGCTCGCTCGTGCACTTCGTGGGCAACAGCAGTAGGGCGGGCGGCGCTCGCTCGCTGCTGCCGTCGTCAGACGCGGACGCGCAGCTCGCCGTGCGCACCACCAGCTTCGTGCACTCCAAGCTCGCGTCGCTCTTCCCAGTCCGCGGTGGGTCTGCGCGCGATCTCCAGCGCCAGGAGAGCGACGACACCAGCTCTACGACCGCTACAAGAGACGACGACGACGACGCGGCGGGCCGGAACGACCAGTTCTGCTACGCCGAGTACTTTGTGCCCACGCCGCGCGGGTTCGTGATCCGCTACTGCTCGCTGCCGGACCAGGAGCTGCGCGCGGGCGTGGCGCCCCGTGCGCGCGTCGCGCAGCTGCACCCGTTCACGGGCTGGCTGGTCGCCGAGCGCGTCGGCGGCGCGCGGTCGCCTCACCCGTCGAGCCCTCGCCAGCCGCCGCGCGTGCGTCTCACGTTCCGTGCGACGTACCACGGGCGACACGCCGGCTGCTGCTCGGCCAAGCGTGCGGCACAGTGGATGACGCGCGTGGCCACGGCGGTGAGCCGCCTGGGCGACGTGGTGCGCGCCACGTTCCGCGCCCGCGGGGGTTCGACGTCGACCACTGCCCGCCGGAGCACAAGCGGGGTCAACAAGGCGCCGCGGACGCACGGTGGTGGCCATGGCGTCACCGCGAACGGCGGCGGCGGTCACCGCAACTGGCACTGCATCGCGTGCACCAAGAGCCTGTTCAGCGTGTTTAAGAAGACTTGGCGGCGCTGCGACCTGTGCGCATACAGCGTGTGCGCCGACTCGTGCTGCTCGCTGGACCATGTGGCCATCTACAACCGGTACGTCGCGCCGCTGCTCGTGTGCGCGCGCTGCCAGGAGTGCATGGACGACCCGCCGTCGCGGCCGTCCTCGGCCGTGTCGCCCTCCACCGCAGGTATGTGGGCGCTCACGCACATGCACGCCGGCCGAGCGTCCATGGACGCCATGGGGCGGCGCCGCGCCATGTCGGACCCGCCGTTTATCCCCACGCTCGAGCTGACCAGCTCCGGGGAGGACCACAGCTCCAGCAACTAGCGGGCCGTCTGGGTGGAGTAGGGAGGTGGGTGGAGGGCCTTTATTTATGACATCGTTTTTGAAATAACGATAAACCCCCGGTGCGAGATTGAAAGTGGAGAGCACGTGGGGACGAATTCAGCAAACCCTCTCTCCGGACGGTGTGTACTCTACTGTATTGGACTGTCGGTCGGATGAGATGGTAGGGCGGGAGGGTGACGTCTTACGCCTCGTCCGACTCGGTCTCCCCCCGCGCTGCAGACCGGAGAGTCTCCGGTCGCAGACCTCGTCCTCGCTCTTGTGACTATCTCAATGTGCCACGTCTGCTTGGGGCGTGTGCTCGTGGTCGGACAGACCCGGCGACGATCCAGTAGCTGCGGTTGGCGTGGCGTGAGGATCGGGTGATGGTGAAATAGTTTTCGTCGCGGCGAAAAATGTACAAACGTATCAACGTACAGTACATTGTACAAGGCGACGTCTGCATGTCAGAGAGTGCGTAGGGGGGAGGGGGGAGCCTCTTCTCCCCCCTTAGGCAGGTCGGCTGCAGCCATCCCAGCGGCTCGGGAGGGTGGGTGGGTGCGAGACCAGGTACCGTACAACGTACACCCTACCCTGTTCACGATGGTAGTGATGATGTATGAGCTGTGACGATGCAGCGGCTCCTCCCGCTCGCGCATTGGTGCTGTCCCATGAGTATAGAGACCGTTTCAACAATAGCACGCTCGTTTCGCTGTTTTCGCCCGCCCTACTCGACGGTTTGCTCGTTCGTTTGCGCCGGAACCTGGCGTCGGTGCCACCCGAAACGCTGCGAACTACGACGAACGCGCACGACGAAGTAGTAGGCGTTGAGGCAGCAGTTGGCGACTTAGGCACGCGCCGAGTTGCTGTCGCCATTACGAACGGCGCAGGAGGGCGACCGCTCGCTCGTGTTAAAACCCGTCGAGTCCGGACGGAACGCGCGCCGTCCGGTCCGCCGGCGCCCGTCCGCTTCTGCTTCTCTTTGGTGATGGACGCCTGCCTGGTATTCGGCGGAAGCGGACGGTCGAGAGCGCCGCAACCGCTGCGAGGGGAACCGCGGTGGGGTTGCAGTCGTGCTCCAGAGTATCGTACCGGTCTGTAAATCGATTTTTGCGATTTTGACATGTATTTACGGTGAAAACCTGCATTTTTGGTGAAAGTGTTTGTACCGAATTGACGTAAAAACACCGTACTGTATTCCGATTGTTTTTACCCGAATTACGTACTTCATAAACACTCTACCGTTCACAAGTCGCGGAGAGCGATTACAAGACGGGCCGACTCAGTCATCATTCCGATTGCTACTGGGTTCATTTGGCCCTAGAATACCGGTAGTAGCCAACGAAAGAGCCAGGGGCCGCGCGAGTCAGTAATAGCAGGATGCTGTTTCGGGCGCCACAGCAGCGCGCACCTGGCTTCCAACCGCTGGCGTCCGGCGTTCCAGTCCGATTCGGCGCCCTACTCGTCTAAATTATAAGGGCTGCAAGTCGTAAAATACTCGCGAAACAGTCGGGCGCTTGGCTACGACGGCATTGCACACGGCCGGTCAAGCGCGCGGCTGAAACGATTCTTTTGGTTGGTGGTGGGCCGTCGCCCCCCACGAGGGGTGAACGCGCCGCCCCACCTAGAACGAACTGGAGAGTATTCTGGTATGTAGTACCGAATACTTGGTCCGACTCAAGCAGAACGTTTTCAAAATTTGCATTTTTTCCATGGAAGGAAACGAAATTTGTATAGTCCGCTCATTTCGAAAGACAAGCGGAACAAAATTCAAAAGTGCAAGATGAACGTGTTTGAAGTGCTGAACGAATCAGGAGTGCAAATTGAAGCAAACGGCCGTACTATCAACAGAATCATGTGTTGCTCATAATCGAATTATGATTATCCTATTTCTATATTTTAATTTAATTTATTCACTTGTTCGTGTGCCAGTCTTCACTCATCTGACTAACGGGCACGGCGAGCGAGTGAGCTTGTGTGCGTCGTCGCCTACGAACTTAGTAACCTCGGTTAGCTTCCTGGTCGACGTGGATTTTGCTTAAATCGAGGAGCCCGATTCAACTAAAATGCCAAGAATAGCCACACAGCACGAACGCTTCAACGTTCATACACGAACCACAGCCTCCCCCCGGCGCAAGTTCCTAAACGGAGAACCCAACGCCTTGCGGTCGCTTTGCTTATTAATTGAGCAAGGCGCCCGGCCGGGACGTGCCGGATCCTTCCGTCGTTTTCTAATTTTGCTTTAGAGGAGGGCGACGTAGGGCATTCAGTATACAGCAATTAAAATGGTGTGGTGTGGGTCGCAAGTCGAAACTAAGTATATCGAAATTAAATACTGTAGAACCAAAATGTGGAAGATGCTGGCGCCGCGGGACTTTTCAAGTCGCCGCCGCGCACGACACACGCGCATTCTAAGTTCGTCTCTGTCTGAGCGGACCGCCGCGACACGCGCCTCACTCTCGACTTTGACTCTGCGGGAGCAAGTGCACTACTTACCGTGTCAGCCGTCCGCACGGCTCAGCACGCGGGTATCTGGTCCCCCCGGCGCCCTTCCTGTTGCGGAGGCGTCCCTGTGATATACAAACGTGACAGGACCGATCGGTGTCATGGCGCTGCCGCGTCCGCGCAACGTGCAGCACTTCCCGGCGCGCCGCGGCCCGCCGTTCGCCGCGTCGTCGACGTCCATCCCAGCGCTGGCGCCGCGCTGGGTGCAAGTGGACGACGCCGAGCTGCTGCAGAGGCTCCAGCGCGTCCGCGCGTGCCGGGAGCGGCTCGACAGCGTGGACCTGGCGTCCGGCTGCTGGAAGTGGGAGTGCAACAAGAAGAGCTTCTCCATCTACTCGCGGCGCCGGAGTTCGGTCAGCGGCACTAGCGAGAACGACAGCAGCAGCAACAATAACAGCAGCGCGCAGAGCGAAAGCTGCTTAGGGGAGGTGATCGCGACAGGCACGGTGGAGGCGTCCGTGGACAGGCTGGCGGCGCGCTTCCGGTCCGCGAGCGAGAGCGGCTTCAACGTCCGCATGAAGGCGCTGTACAAGGCACAGTTCATCTACGGCTCGCTGGTGCACGTGGTGGCGTTCCCCGACCGGGTCAGCCGATCCGCAGCAGCACAAGCAGACCCCGACAACAACAACAACAACAGCAACAGCAGCAGCAGTACCAACAGCGTCACGGTCGAGAGCGCGACGCAGGTGACGGTCAAGACGTGTTCCTTCGCGCGGCCGCGGTCGCTGCCGCTGCTGGGCGCGCGCAACGAGCAGTGGTGTATGATAGAGCAGTTCCGGCGCACGGCGCTGGGCTTCGCGCTCGAGTTCACGTCCATCGACGCGAGCGAGATCTCGCTGGGCAAGGCGCGTCCGGGCTGCGTGGACGAGCTGCAGCCCGTCTCCGGGTGGCTCTCGGTCGAGCAGGCGGCGCCCAACCTACCGCTGCGCGTGGTATTCCGCGCGCGCATCGAGCAGCAGGCGCCGACGAGTCGGCTGACACGGTTTTGCGCGCCCAAGACGACGCTGGCGCGACTGATAGAGCTCGGGAAGGGCATGAGCCGGCTGGGGGACGAGACCCTGGCCCGGCCGACCGTGGCGCTGAGCGAGAAGAGCCACGGCAACTCGCACTGCATCTCGTGCACCGCGCGGCTCCGGCTCGCGTCCCGCCTGGCGGGCCGGCAGCGGCAGTGCCAGCTGTGCTTCTACGTGGCGTGCTCGGACTGCTGCCGCCGCGAGCAGCTCATGATCTACAACCGGTACACGGCCACGCTGGACGTGTGCCATCGGTGCAAAGAGTCCATGCAGGGCGGCGAGTACTCGCACCTGCAGCTGCTGGCGGCCAAGCGCCACGGGTCCCACGGGTCGCTCACGCTCTTCCCGAGCGACCGGGGCGTCGCCAACGTCGACGGCCGCACCCTCAGCGCCGTCAACGTCTAGTGTATGCAGATATTGACGCTGGGAGGGGACAGGGATGTGTATATAAGCGTGAGCTGCCCGTCCAAGCGGGAGGTTGACGGCGTGCTCAGCGACATAGTTATAAGGCGAGCGACAAGCCTCTCGTGTAATAGAGCGCCAGCGTATTTACTCTAATTATCGTTAAACGCGCGCCGGTCACCACCATGTTCGTATTATTTTGCGTAGGGCATTACGACACTTTGCAATTGTTGGTACCGTGGCCTACGGAGTGTGGGTTGCTGTTGGGGTTTGCGCGTCCACGTCGCTCCACTCCACGCATGAGCGTGTCGCGAGTGCGGATCCGGCTACTTACGCACGCACCGCATAAGCCTGTGCCTTGGCTCGGCCGCTTGCTGAGAAGGACCCTGTCTCCGTTTCGATAGTTTCAGAATAAAAATGGTAAGGGTATGCTAATTTATGGCGTTGAAAATCGGTTACGCCCTCCCACTCCCGTCTCATCATGACAGAGCAATATAGAAAGATTATCGAAATAAAGAGTCAGCTTTCTGAACTTGTGTCTGTTTTCTTCGAATTGTGCGGCTTTGCCGTTCGTTGAAGTTATGAAAACCACTTCAACGTGCCTCACGTTCCCGAACCCAATTCGGGACCTTCGAAATCGAAAACAATAAGAAAGCAAAATGGGGAGGAAGTTGCGATTACTGTATTCGTTTTAAACGCCCCACTAAATCCAAAGTGGGGACGACATCCCTAGGCATTACTGGTTGTACTGTAAAAGAAGGCCTGACGTTGAGGACTTGTCATCGCCGTTCCCCGTGTTGAGGACGGTGGCTGCACCGTCCAACACCGCAGATCAGGCTGCGGTGGGGCTTGCTTAGGCTCGCGCCCCCCTTTCTGCCCCACGCTGGACTCGATGGAAAGGTAGCCGCATCTGCGCTGCTGTACAACACCGACGTTACTGTACAATAGCGCTCGGGTTTTATGGAAAATAAGATGCGGATATTTTAACTGTAATTGAGGGACGTGGCGGGTGGTGTGAAACCGAACCGAGCCAGCGTCCAGTCTCATCTTGTTCTTCCCCGGTCGCCCTACCTCCATCCTACCTCCGCCCTACCTCCGCCCTACCGACCGACCATTCCAACTCCGTCGTCTGCACCAGCACACAACACGCACGCACACAGGTGCATGGGAAGTAAGGCCGAGATGCTGGCGCGCTTGTCGGCCCTGCGCCAACACCGCTGGGGTGCTCGAGGCGCGTCCGTCCCTGCGGCCACCCAGGCCGACCCACCGGCGGGTCATGCGCCGCGAGAAGCGGATCAAACTACCGACGCTCTACCCGACGACCAAGCGGCGCGCGTGCCGATCCCCGCGCCGAGCGACCACGAGCTGCTGGAGCGCGCGTTCGCCGCCCGCGCCGCGCTGGACCTGCGCGCGCTCATGCGGCAGAACTGGAAGTGCGTGGGCAGCGCGGACCGCGAGTTCGCGCTGCACAAGCGCGCGTCCCGGCTGTCGCCCTCGGGTGGCGGCCGCCGAGGCGGCCAGGAGAAGAAGGTCGAGGTGATGTGCTCGGGGGACGTGGCCGCGAGCGCCGAGGAGGTCGTCGCGGTGCTCCACGCGGCGTCCGAGAAGGCGTTCGAGGCGCGGATGCGCGCGCTCTACGGCAAGGAGTTCATCTTTGGCTCGGTGGAGCGCACGGTCACGACGGAGCGACGGCAGGTGCTGGGCGGCGGCAAGCGCGGCCCGCAGCCGCACGTGGCCGTCAAGACGTCCAGCTTCGTCGCGTCCGACGTGTTCGCCAAGAACGAGCAGTGGTGCTTCCTCGAGCTGTTCCTCAAGCATCGCCGTGAGGAGGGGGAGGGGGCCGACTCGACGCCAGCCGCCGTCGCAGACGCTAGTGACGGCGACTGCGGCGGCTTCACGCTGTCCATGAGCTCCCTTCTGCCGCATGAGACGCTGCGGGGCAGGCTACCGGCGTCGCGTGTGCGCCAGCTGCACAACCTGACGGCGTCCTACTTCGTCCACAAGCTCGGGACGGACTACCGCGCCGGCGTCCGCGTGCACTTCTACGGCGCGATCGACGGCGGACTCGACGCGGATTCCCCGTTCGATACCGGCGAGGCGGCCGACGAGGTGGCGAGACGACGCGGGAGCGCTCGCCTGCAGATGCTGGCCAGGGGCGCGAGCAAGCTGCCGGAGCTGATCCGGCGCCGACGGCTCGGCGTCCAAGTGCTGGCGGACCAGTCGGCGTTCGACGCCAAGAACACGCGTTGCACGTGCTGCACGCGCCGGTTCTTCGCCTTGGTCTCCAAGAAGACGCGCTGCTACCTGTGCGGCTTCTACGTGTGCGAGACGTGCAGCCTGCGCGAGAAGCTCGAGATGTGCAACGGCCACCTCGCGGCCATCATCGTGTGCCGCCGCTGCCTCGACGGCGTCAACGCGTGCAACTACTCGCAGCTCGAGCCCTCGGACGACGAGAGTTTCGTGCCGCGCATAATTCCCGACCCGCCGTCGCCGCACAGTCGCTCGAACTCGCGGCAAAGCTTAGGCATCCGCTACTCGACAACGCTCTCGAGCAACAGCGCGACTGTCAGCGCACAGGAGACGAGCACGACGACACTGCGGGCGGAACAGGACGCATTCATATCGCCCTGCCCGATCCACGCGGCCTCCGAGCCGGACCAGGACCTGGAGAACGAGCTCAAGTCCTCGGCATCGTCCACGTCACTGGCGTCCACGTGCTCGTGCCGGTCGACAGCGTCGAGCGCGTGTTCAGGCTCGAGTAAGCTGCTGATCGACCAACTCGCGGTCGAGATCGCGTGCGACGAGAGCTCTGCGTCGCGGAAAGCCGCCGCCATGACCATCCTCGGCTACCTGTTGGACGTGTCTGCCTCCGAGACGACCTCCACCGCCACTCCGGCCGACGTGTCCTCGCTGTCTATCCAGCACTCGATCGACAGCATCCGCCAGACGCGATTGCACCTGACCGCGTTGGTCAACAGGGCGTTCGACGTGAGCTCGTACCCGGCCGACGTGGACGCGTGCGAGCTCGCGAACGCCCGAGAGCGCGCCTACCCGGTGGTTGTCGCGCGCTCAATCGACAAGAGCGACGCCGTGAGCTACCCGGTGCCGAGCAACGAAGCCAAGCGGCTGGACGCCATCTCCCGATTCGGCGTCGACCTGCTGAGCGACGTGGAGGAGCTGAACGCGGTCTGCGCGCTCGCGGCGGCCGAGATGGATTGTCCGCACGGCATCGTGACGCTGATCGAGCGCGAGACGGTGCGGATCCTGGCCGCCAACTCGCGCGAGAACTGGGATATTGGCTGCCACAACGTGCGCGAGCAGACCTTCTGCCAGCACTTCGTCATGGACGACCGCCCGCTGCTCGTGCGCCACCCGGAGGCCGACGTGCGCTTCTACAACCTGGACCCGGTCGTGCAGAAGGGCATCCGGTTCTACGCCGGCTTCCCCGTGCGCGCGGCCGACGGCACGGTCGTCGGCGTGCTATGCTGTCTGGACGCCCGCCCGCGCGAGATGACGCGGTCGCAGTACTGGCGGCTCACCAAGCTCGCGGAGACGGCCTCCCGAGTGGTCCAGGCGAAGAGCACGCTGGCAGCAGCGGCCGCTGGGATGTCTGTGGAGTCCAGCGTGGGCGCGGTGTGCGCGTGAACGCGGCGTGGGGCGTAGCTTTAGGTGTGAATTACGGTGGTGGTGGCCCTGACGACGGCCAGTTAGTAGTATGAAAGCGTGCAAGCGCGTGTGCCAGAGTTGCTCTGGGCGAATGGAAATGTGAGGTGATGAACGGTGGATCCGATTGAGGTGTTGATGCCCTTGACGAACTGGACGCCGCGGCCTACGCAGTCGCCGTTAACGCCCCTTGGGCAGAACAGTAGTGTCACCAGGAAGCATGGACTGGAGTCGGAGGTAGGGCGATATCTCGACGGACACGACTGCTGTGACCAACGAGACGCTTTGGTGGGCTACACAAGCCAGGAAGTACGCGTCACGAGCAGGTTTTGGATTGATGGGCCACCACTGTATCGTCCGACGAGCTACTGGGCGTCCGTCACTGACACCGGAGCCGCGACGGCTGCTGCTGCACTACCATCGTTAACACCTGCGTCGCCACTAGCGTCGTACTCCGGGGTGGGGAAGCGCAGCTGGAGCCACTCGATCAGGCGCACGTACGCCTTCTCGCGCTCGGGGTCGTTGAACAGGTCGTGGAAGAAGCCGTCGAGCAGCGCGAACTCCTTGTCGGTGTTGGCGATGCGCGCGTAGAAGGCCTGGGCGAGCGGCACGCTCGTCACCTTGTCGCCCGCGCCCATGAGGAAGAGCACGGGCAGCTTGCAGAAGTCCGAGTCGGGCTGCTCCACGCGCCGGTCGGCCTGCAGCGCCAGCATGGCGGCCAGGCTCTGCTCGCCCATGCGCGAGGTCATGGGCTCGGTGTTCGTGAGCGCGTCGGCGTCAAAGTCGGCGATGAACGCTGGGTCGCGGCACACAAAGTCGCGGTTCACGGCCGGCACGATGCGCGCCTTGGGCAGCGCGAACGAAAGCGGCTTGCTGAACACGGCCTGCACGCGCAGCGTGGGCGTCATCTCGACGGAAACGGCGGGCGCCACGAGGAACAGCGCGCGGAACGTGTGCGCGCCGGCCAGCGCCGCGTGCAGACTCACGAGCGTGCCGTACGACATGCCGCCCAGGATGAGCGGCGGTAGGGCGGCGTCGGTCGTCTCTTGGTCGGCCGGTAGGGCGAGCATCTTGGGGATCAGCTCGCGCTTGGCGAGCGCCACGAACGCGTTCGTGTCGTCCACAAAGTACTGGAACTTGGCCGCGTGCGCGCGCAGCCCGTGCTCGCACGAGTCGCTTTCCCCGTGGCTCAGCAGGTCGTAGGCCACGACGCCGAAGCCGCTGGTGCACAGCCGCTCGTAGAGCGGGTAGTAGCGCTGCGCGTGCTCGCCGATGCCGTGCAGCCACACGAGCACGCCGCGCAGCGCGCGCGCCTCGGACGCCGGCGGGAAGAGCGCGACGTACGCGAGCCGCTGGCCGCGCGCGCTCTTGAACGAGGCCTTGGCGTGCTGCAGGTGCGGCGGCATGTCGGCCGCGCGGAGCTGGCACGGCAGGCGGGCGTCCGTCATGGCGATGAGCTGTAGGGCGCGGTAGGGCGGCGGAGAGGGAGTGGGTGGCGGCGGAGGGGGCGCGGCGGGCCGGGAAGGGGCATTCTCGGCGGCTCCTGGAGGCGTTCGAGACGTGTATCCATAGGTGTAATCGTTGTTTCTAAACAATAAATTACACGTGATATGCGATAGTACAGGTAGAATAACTATGCGGTAGGGAGATGTGAGATGGTGCGAAGGGATGGATATGAGTTTACAGAGATGTAGAGGGGTGACGTCGCCATCCGAACTTGGCTTCCTTCCCGCTTTTCCTTCTCTCGACGCTGGCTATGGTTGGGGAGGGAGATTGCTCAACCTGGCGTCAACATGCATTTTCTCCGTTTGGTTTGGACGCGTAGAACCCACCGCGCACGATATTAGATGAGTCCTGGAGGTGGCATCGCAACGCAGAGTAGGGCGTAGGGCGTTAAGGCGAGGATATTGGTGTTTTGCCTACGCTCAATCACGCGCACGTGTGGTGGATACAGTGTATCCTTATAGGGGGCGTGTGTGAGCTCCATTTTCTTGGATCACGGCTGAATACAAGAAATAAGCTGGAGTAGGGCATTATGACGAAAACAACAATCGAAACATTCCCTGCACCCGCAAGACAGCAACAAGAAAAAAAGGTGGTGGTGTATTTTGATATGGCCCCATGGATAATGGCACAAAAAAATAAAAGATCAAAACGTGCGCGCGCGGCGGATAGCCATCAGCTCGCAGTCATACAAACGCTGCGAGCCTCCCGGCCGGAGCCGCCGCACGTGCGGGTCCTTCACGAAGGGAGGAGGGAACGTCTTCTTTCGTTTATGCGGCGGGCGTCTCGGCAGCAGGGGCGGCGGGCGCGGCAGCCGGCTCGGCGGCCTTGGCGGGCTCCGCCTCGGCGACCGGCGCGGGCGCGGCCTCGGGCTCAGCGGCCGGAGCGGGGGCAGCCTCCTCCGCAGCGACCGGGGCCGGGGCGGCCTCCTTCGTAGCGACCGGGGCGGGAGCAGCCTCCTCCGTAGCGGCCGGGGCGGCCTCCTCGGTGGCGGCGGGCGTCTCCTCAGCCTTGACCTCGGTGGTCTCCTCGGCCTTGACCTCGGTCGTCGTCTCCGTGGCGGCGACCTCCGTGGCAGCGACCTCGGGCGTGGTCTCGGCCGGCGCGGCCTCGGTCGTCGTCTCCTTCACAGTCGATTGCGTGCAGCCCATGGTGTTCGGGTGGAGAGGGTTCGGTTGTCAAGTGCTTTGGCTTGAGTCCGAGCGTGGAGATTGGCGAGTGAGCGCGCTCTCACTGTCGGCGCGCAGCCGCATAGGACCGACGCGCCCTCTCAACATGCTGGGCTTTGTATGGGACGCCGCGGTCCGAAGGCGCCCCTTGCTGCCCGCCCGTGGGCCCACGGAGGAGCGGGCGATGATCCGCGCCCATCTACGCATTGTTCTTCGCTTCCCACGGGAGCATCCATGGCATCGCATCGCGAGCCGCGGGGCCCCGCATAGAAAAGCCGCGGCCCAAAGAGAGGTGAAGGTTCGGGCCGTCGCCGGGTTGTAAAACTTTTATAACGCAAAATTACGCTGTATAAATATTTCGCCAAAAATGCTGCGGTTTCCTCTCCTTTTTCTATGGAAACGACCGGAAAATCACGAAAAGATTGGTTGAGTTTCCACTTCAAGATCAAATTAATCCGATAAAAATATAAAACGTCTAAATTATTATACAGTTTACGTGCGTGCACACGGTGCTCCACGTTGGGGCCGGCCAGGTGGTGCGGGGCGCCAGAGCCACGCAGCACGATTTTGCGGGTTGCATACAGTTGCGCAGAGTATTTCGCGTACTTGTATAAAATTAGCGGTGTTGTGAGGATTTTTCGCTCCAACCGAACGACCAGAACGTGCGGTGGGGCGGGTGTTCATCAAAATTCATTCAAATAAAATATTCTCGTGGTGCGGCCAGCAAGAGTGGCGCACTGTCTGTTGTCCAGAGACGCGAACGTGGTGGTGCGCTTGTCGAATTTGAGTGGTCCTCCTGCCGCGGTGCCCGCTTTTTGCGAGAACTTGGTTCGCTTTTGCGACGATTTTTTACGAAGGTGTTGGCTGGCGGGTGGAACGGCCGAAATGTGACGGGTTTTGCCAGCTGGCAGCTTACGCCAGAGGTGGGGCGAACACGGTTTGCATACAATCCGCAAGTAAAATAAAACTGAGGAAATAGAAGGGAGCGATCGAAAAGTGTATGTGCGAAACGAGCCACGACCGCACAACCGCTTGCCGTGAATCGCGTCTGGATGGTGGCTCTGGGTGGTGGCGGGGGCGCGACGCTGCCACAGAGAGCGCGTTCTCGAGTGACGCGGGGCGCGCGATGAACGTCGGACAAACAACCACGCACGCGGCACGCGTGGGGCCGCGCCTGTCAGCCATCTCGCCGCGTTTCGCAGCCCTCGCTCAACGTGGCGCTTCGTGTGCCCGAACCTTGGAATGACTTGCATGTTCTCATTCAGAAAATGAGGCCAGCGGAATCGATTCTCAGCTTAATTCTGAACTGATATTTGCACTGGAGAATCTGCCGCTCTCCTTGGACAAAAAGGTGGCACCGTACGGTAATTCTGCAAATAACTATTTTGCTGAAGTTCTCAGCCTGCCATGAAAGCAGTATTGTACCTGTGCTTCAAGTAAATACAGTCTATCCTCTGTTTTTCGCGTCTAGTACAAATTATAACTTGTGTCAATCTATATATGCCATATAATAGTTCAACATTTTATAAGTTGTATAAGACCTACTTGTGTATATAACTTTCGAGAATGTATTTGTACTACTATCGCGAAAAACAGAGGATAGACTGTACTTCAAAATATTTTTGAAACAGTAATTTTTGGCGCAAAACCGCATATCGAATATTATTGTAAAGGCGACAAGCAGAATCGGTGGAATGCTGCGAAATGTACGTGCGTACCGCGGGTAGACCGCCCCCTTTGTGTCGAAAATCGTAATTGCGCGAGTGAGGCGTGAGATGCGCACACCTTTTGGGTAACAATGTAATCCACGCAGAATCGATCGTGCATCAGGTTTACCGTCACCAACGCGTACACCTGTTAGGCTTTATCCAGCCTTCTTCTTCTTGTTGTTGTGGTCTGGGCGGGAGACTCTCCTCTTTGAAGGAACAAACACACCTGCGCCAGCGCGAATCTTCCTGAGATAAAATTCTCTGAGTCAAACTAAGATAATGTCAATTCCGACAGGGTACAGTGCAAGTTGAATTTACCACATGAGCCCAAAATGATTATAAAACTCGAGTAAATAGTTGTAACTGTAATACAGAAATCAAATCAAACTATTTCGAATGCGTGTGCGACAAAAAGTAAAAAAAATAAAACTTTCACCGGTTTCGCCATGGGGTGGAAGCAACAGTGCGATACATTCTTGTACTGTACTGTTGGGGCTTCTTTTAATCGGACCGAATGTTTTGGGTCGGCAGAGTATTCGGTTTGCCCCAAACGTCAATTACAGTACATACTGTACTGTACATTGGCAGGCACGCCACGCTGTCGTCGCCTTGGCAGTGCGTGTACGGTATCTGCGCCCCTGGACGAGTTGGCAAGGCGCCCAACCGTACCCTACCGTAGGGCGCCCCAGTATTCTCTTCAGCGCGTACACTCACAGAGGAGGCGATCCGAACTCTTGGCTACACTGGCCAGTACCGCAAACGACGAATTTGCGCAAATGTTTTCTGAAACCTACACTTTTTTAATGAATCCATCCATTCGAAACGGCGTGGCATCGAGCTGCTCAATGGGACAGACCGGCAGCGTGGTGCAGTCTTCTCGGCTCGCGTTTCAAGTTGCCCCTCGCTCTCTCTCTTCGTCGTGCCTCCTCCTCCCCACGACGCACATCCTTCGACCCCATCAACATGCACTTTTGCGGATGCAAAAAGAACGCGCGCCCTCGTTTTTGTTCGTTTTCTCCCAATCACTCTACGTTATAATGTTCAGATGAGCCATTCGCCCCATTTCGATAGTGTCAAAATGCTCTACCTACTGCATATACGCATACCCTGACGAATCCAATGCGCAAAAGAGACTTGGATGCACCAAGGAGCATCTGAGAAAAACCAAAAAGGCGAAGCCATCCAGTGAGGGATGATGGGTAAGGTGAAGGTGAGCCCGGGTGCGTGTCCGTTCCCGCCCCGCCCTCCCCCTACACTAAACACACACACACACACACACTCAACACCCGCCGCCCTACCGCCAACGCGGACAGTCCGCATTCCTCTCGCCCTCCCGATTTGACGCGCATCAACGCGAACCTCCGGCTTGGTGTATGGGCATGGGAGTCTGCCAATGCTTGTCGGTATCCTGCGGCCAGTTGCATTTGGTTAAAGCGTGTCAACGAGTGCCAACATGGTGCACATTGTGTGTGGCACGGATGCATCGCGATCCACAATGTCCCTGATGTTCATTTAGATACCGTAGCGCTCTCTCCTCACTCGTATCAGCACAGCCGCGCCACCGGGCGTGTCCGCTGTTCCTCCTGGGCCTTGGCGTCCGATATGGCGCGCCGCCGCTGCGACTCGGCCGCGAGGATGCGCTCGGCCGTGCGCGCCAGCTCGCGCATGGTCGAGTACTGCGACTGCGTCACGTCGTGCGGCTTCTGGTCGAAGCAGCAGAGCGTGCCCACGACCGTGCCGCACGGCGTCTGCAGCGGGTACCCGCAGTAGAACTGCACGTCCATCTCGCGCGCGGCCGGCATGCTCTGAAAGCGCACGTCCGCGGCGATGTGGCGCAGCACGAGCGGCTGGCCCGTCATGACGGCGTGCTGACAGCACGTCTGGTTGCGCGGGAACGTGGCGCGCTTGAGCACGTCGACATTGCTGGCGAGCACGGTCTGCTCGGCGCCCGCCACGAGCGAGACGAGGCCCGTGGGGCACTTCATCTCGATCGCGGCGAGCTCGCAGATGAGCTCCAGCTCGGAGACGTCCAGGATCTCGCTCAGCTGCAGCGTGGCGATGAGCTCCACGCGACGCGTCTCGTCGTCCGGGATCGGAGCCGGCAGCAGCTCCTGAGGACTTGCGGGCATCTCGAGCGCGTAGCCGCGAGTGTTGTTGTCGTTCGCGAGCACGCACTGGTCCAGCGGCACACGGGACGCCTGCAGATGTGCGCCGAGCCAGTTGGCCATCGCCAACTTGGGGTCGTCCGAGGTTTTCGAGGAGGAAGAGAGCTCCGCGTCGCTCTCGCCGTCCCGATAGCTGCTCATCGACTGGCTGGTGCTCATACTGCTCTTGTGCTCGTCGTCGCGCGACTCGTCGTCCTCCAACATGGCTCGGATCACCGACATGACGGCGCTTTGCCGCTGCTTAGACGGCGACCCGCCGCCGCCGCTGCTCCCTCCTCCTACGAGCAGCGTCTCCAAGTAGCCTACGAGCTGCTGGCTTTTGTTAGGTGACTCGGCCTGCTCCTCCCGCTGAGCGTCTTGCAGGCGCTGCTGCTTCTTGGCCTCTGGGTCCGGCCGGACGCGGATCGGCGCGCGGTCTTGAGCGCGGCTGCCGACACGCGAGTAGTCGCAGGCGTCGACGCAAAAGGAGCAGCGCGTGCAGATGACGATGCCCACGAGGTGGCCGTTGTACGTCTCCATGTGCTCGAGCGACCAG
>JAADYG010000708.1:0-16593 GCA_023338115.1 Phytopythium boreale | reverse complement strand
TGCGGAAAAAAAATGCTGCCATCGTCTCAAATACGATTTGAGGAGTATTTGGGCCGATTTTGAGCGTTGTAGAGTTCCTATTGGCTGATTTTCGGGCCAAAATTGCGACCTCATTTACTTTTGGCCAGGACTGTAGAAATAGACATGATTAGCAGGCTATGATAGAAATCGTTTCTAAAATAGAATGGGGTCCTCGACTTCAAGCGTAACCGTCCGCGTACCCCACCACTTCAAACTTCAACGGACGCGATGCATGGTATAAAAATGATGACGACGCCGCAGGTCGACGTCCAAGTGGTGGCGGCACCTGCCGCGCTGGTTGCGGACGCGCCCCTCTGCGCTGCCATTGACAAGCTAGGAGCACTCTCGGCTGGGGTACCGACCCGCACACGTCAATGCGGCGCGCCTTCCGTCCGTGACCGTGACGATACTGACGCATCAGAGTGGCTACATTCAGGCGCAGCGACTTCCGCGAGTCATCACGTCGACGGCGCTGTTTGCTGTGCCCACGGCTGTCAGTGAGCGTCAGAAGCTGTTTGTGGCGCGTGACCGCAGCTCGGGGGAGGCGCTAGGCTTCATCAAGTCGGGCGTCAAGCACCTCTTCTACCTGGTGCGATCGGTTGACAAGCAACCTGGAGGCTCGCATTTGGAACGAACTAACTCGCTCCCCTTTGGTTGCAGGACCGACGTGGGCGCTACTCGGAGCTGGACCCGCTCTGTATGCTCGACTTTTACGTGAACGGCGACCAGCAGCGGCGGGGCATTGGCCTCCTGCTGTTCAAGACGCTGCTGGAGGCGGAGGGAGGCATCGAGCCTGCTGAGATCGCGTACGACCGGCCCTCGCCGCTGCTGTTCGCGTTTCTCGCCAGGCACGCGGCGTTGACGGAATTCTTCCCGCAGCCCAACAACTTTGTCGTGTTCGACGCCTACTTTGCCCTCCATCCCGGCTCCAAGGCGACCACCCAGACGGGGAAATGCTTTGGAAAGCGCGACAGCCATCTCACTTGACAATGGGATACCATTCAAATAGAGATGATGCTCGCCAGGAGCATTCTTCGACGTAGCAGACTCCCTTTTCCGGTCGCAAAACTGCAATTCGAACAATAACTTAGCTGTCGAGGTCGGCGAGGAACGCCTCGAGCGTGGAGTCGGCGTCGTCGGGCTCTGTGGCGCGAGCCTGGTCAAAGCGCGCGACGATCTGCCGCCCGTCAAACCACCGACCATCCATCACCTTCTGGCAGTGGGTGGCGCTCGCTGGTGCGGCGAAGCGCACGAGGACGGAGCCGTCCGCCACGATGTGGATCTGTCATCCATAGATACGACAGACAGATTATGTATCTGCCCACCACCCCCCCCCCTCTAGCCGCGCAGCTAAATCGACAGGATGGACCACTTACGTGCTCGACCTCTCCGTGTTTGGCGCATTCGGACCGCATATCTTCCTCGAGGTCGTCAAAGAAGGACGTGCCTTCCTGCGGCGCCAGCGGGTCCCACACGTGCTCAAGCACGAGCGACCGCGACGGTGCGTCCCGCAACTGCGACTCGCTCGTTTCCCGCACTAATGTCGATCCCGCAAGTACCGCTGGGGCTGGGCTCGTAGGATTCATGCATGGCTCCTTCTGGTCGGCGCCAGGTCCACCAATCAACTGCGCCGTCGAGATCGGTTGGTCCTGGTCTTGGCCGTTGCTCTCAGTCGCTGCTGCCGACTGCTTCTTGGAGAAATCTGCGGCGCTCGCACTTGTTCCAGAAGGACAGCAAGAGAGGAGCAATGTGAGCCTTACGGTCGAGATGGAGAGGCCGGCGCGTCGGGGTCGGTTTAGGTCCCTCACGTGATGACAACGCCCGGCTTGAGCTCAAATCCGTTCAGCTATCGGCACGATGCGGTCGCCATTCACACCATTGATGTCAGAGCGTGTCGTTATTCCCACTACAGCACGTTGAAGTCATCCCTCACCCGCTCGACGGCTCTCAGCATGGCTGCATGCGAGTGGAACGTGGCCACCGCGTCGCCCTGTGCACAACAAAGCAGACGCGTGTCAGTTCATGCTGTCCTCATCGCACTCCGCCGCCTCGTTTCCACGTCGCAGCGACGCACCTTGAGCCCGCCGCGGTCGTCCTTGTAGAACTTGACGCGCCGCACCTTGCCGATCTTGCCGCACATGGCCTCTAATCATCCGTGTGTGGTCGCAAGAGAGGGACAAATGGCAGCGCGTTAAGGATATGAGACCCGATACTCCACGCGGGTTCTTCAAACAGCGGAGCGAGCGAATGTACCGAGCTGTCGACACGCCATGTACGTCGTCAGCCCAGTCACGTAGACGCTCGTGTTGCTGCTACGCGCCGCCTTGGAGCCCGCCCTCCCTCCACCAGGCGCCACCACCTTGCTGTCGCTACTTGAGGTCGTAAACTCGCCGGCCACGGACGCCAGCAGCTCCTCGGCCTCGCGCGCCGCCTGCTGCTCGTCGAGTCTGCTCCGCCAGATCGCGCGCGTTCGTGAGACGGGTACGCGTCAGTAAGGAGATGGCCACGGAGGAGGAGAAGGCGCGCGGAGGGTACTTTGCCTGCGGATGTACTCGAGGTTGCGCCGCCGCGCCGCCTCGATGCGCGCGCGCTCCGCGTCCATCGCCGCCGCCGTTTTTTTTTCTTCGGATCGCAACGGTGTGAATGATGGCGTCCAAGGAGTTCCTGCATTTCGAAAGAGTGACGTATGGTATAGTCCGTTTTAATCTGTTTGCTGACAGCCTAAATGTATCAAAAATCGGTCGACTACACATGTTTTAGCGGGTTATCATGTTGGAAACCCCCCGAGAGAGTGACGCATGTATCATGTGACGGATCGCCATCGCCTCGTGCATTTTCCAAATTGCCTGTTCATTTCCCACGAATGACTTTAATCACACTATTCAAGTACCCTTCAGCGCCATTACGAGTCGCTCTCTCTCTCTCTCTGGCCGACGCCCGAGCTCTGAACGGAAGCACTTAGTGGTCGCTGCTCTGGGGCGAGTCCTGGCCGCACTTGAGGTCGCTGGCGCAGTCGCGCGGGTAGCGGCTGGCCGTCTTCTCGATCTGGATGGTTGTGTGCGTGATACCCATGGACAGCAGGTACTTCTGCGCGGCGTGCAGCGCCGTCTCGGCGTCGTCCGACACGAGGTGCACGCTGAGCGAGGGCAGCCCGGCGCTGAGCGACCAAATGTGCAGGTCGTGCACCTCGACGACGGACGAGCAGCTGCGCAGGCCGCTCTCGATCTCATCCGGGTGGATCCCGTCGGGCGTGCCCTCCATCAGCACGTGCACGCTGTCCTTGACGATGCCCACAGTCGTGCCGAGCACGAGCACCGAGAAGACGAACGTCGCGATCGGGTCCGCGATCTGCCACTCGGGCTTGTACCAGATCAGCGCGCCCGCCACGCACACGCCGACACTCTGGATAAAGTCGCCGAACGCGTGGATGTACGCGGCCTCGATGTTGAGGTTCTCCAGCTTCTTGCGGCCGCCGTTGGCCGTGCCGTTGGCTGAGCCGTTCGCCTTGGCCTCGCCGCGCTCGAGCCCATCCGGGTCGCAGCCGTTGCTGTCGCCGTGGCTGTGACCGTGGCCGTGGCCGTGCGCCTTGTGGTGGTGGTCGTCGTCGCTGCTGTCCGAGTCGCTGCTGCTGTCGTGGTGGTCGCCGTGGCTGTGCCCGTGGCTGTGGCCGTGGCCCTTGTGCTTGAGCTCGCTTCCGTACGAGTGGCCGTCGTCGCTGCTGTCCGTCGAGCCTCCGTGGCCGTGGCCGTGCGCCGACCCGCCGTGCGAGTGGCCGTGGCCGCCGCCGCCGCCGCCGTGGCTGTGGCCATGGCCCAGGATCTGCATGAGCACGAGGTTGACGACCAGGCCGATGCAGGCGACAATGAACATGAGCTTGCCGTTCACGCGCTCCTTCGGGTTGGGCCCGATGCACTCCATGAAGCGCTCAACGGCCGCGTAGACGAGCACGCCCGTGAGCACCCAGATGACGAGCACGCTCGTGATGGCGCCGATGACCTCGGCGCGCTGGAAGCCGAAGCTCAGGCGCTTGGACGCGGGCATGGTGGTGATCCAGATGGCGAACAGCGAGATGCAGAAGCCCGCCACGTCCGACAGCAGGTGCGCCGCGTCCGTCATGATGGCCAGACTGCCCGCCAGGAAGCCGCCGACGATCTCGGCGCACATGAACAGCAGCGAGCACACGCACGCGAGCTGCAGCTTGCGCTGAGCGCGCTGCGCGCTCGCCGACAGCGGGATGCGCCGCGAGGCCTTGCGCTCCATCGTCCGGGCGGCGGCGGGCGGCGCCTTGAGCGGCACGGTCTCGTCCATCGAATTGTAGTTTGGCATCGTCGACGCCAGTCCCATGGCTTTCTACAGTTCGATAACAACGAAAGGAGGCGGGCGATCCAACACTACCAGTCGGTCGGACACACGGGCAGAGGCGGCAGGTACTGTAGGAGAGAGAGGGGCGACCCTTGGACGAGCGAGGAGGAAGCCGCGGCGCCCGTTCGTTCGATGCCCGCGAAAAGATCCAAAGTGGCCGCTCGACCCCGCTCCTTTTCGTCCGGATGTTGGCGCCTGGGCTTCCCGGCGGTCACTCGCTGGTTGGTCAAATGGGAAGCTCCCTATAGTGAACGTCATACAAAATTGGAGAACGAGCGTTCTTTTTCCAGATGCCAGCGCGGGGCGGTCATCCCTCCTGCCGAGCGCACCGTGTTTTGAAACGGTTTGATGGGTTGGTTTGGTAATTTGTACCAGAAAAGGGTGTAGGACGATCTCATTGGATATAATTTGTATGATATCGAGTCGACTGAATAAGTCTCGTCTTGCCGTATTTTGGCGATTAGTCCAGTCGGTCGACACTGGCACACTACACTGTACAGTACTGTACGTATCCGCACGTACCATCATTCCTGCGCATGTCCCCGAATGTGCGGTGGCCAGTGGGGCAGGGCCTGTCGCCTCGGACCACTTAGAATGGACCAGCCCAGCGCGGCGCTGGCCCCTTCCGACTGCCGCTTCCTGTGTGTCTATGTGCGTGCATGGCATCCTCACTCGGCCACCAACGGACGCGGTCTGCGTGGCGGCGGCCAGTCATTGCGCGCAGTGCGAAGCGCGCCTCAATCACCACTGGTGACTGAGGCGAGGTGATGACGCCGACGTGAGGGAGCGGGTGACGTCGGAGACCAGAAGATAATTAGGAGAACCAGGAGGGAGGACATCGTTGGGGGTGTCGAGCTGATGCCAGCCATCGAGCCGACTAGGGGCGACACGTACTGTAGCACGCCGTCTCGCCGGTGGGGAACAGTCACTACCTAAGCAAACAGCAACGCGTGTTAACGCGTGGTGGGGTGCATCTCCGACGACGGCAGTAGGAGGATTTTTTTTTGGGAGCTCTACATTTCATCAGTGCGTGTCGAAACGGCGCGACCGCCGTCGGAGTTGACTGCGTGGTCCTGAACGTAAAAAGTGTACTGTACGCTCCATTTGAAGTGTGTACAGAACCGAATGGCGACCACCCATCGTCCGCCTGACTCATTCTGTCGGTGACCAATTCTTTCTTATTCGACAAGTGTTCTTGTTGGTGGGATGCATTTGTTGCTCGAATCTTGTCCGACGGCGGGCGAAAAACACGGTACAGTATTGAACGACGAGCGCGATCATTCGATCGACTCGTCTCACAAGTCGCTTGTCCGACGGTGGCGCCAGGTTAGGTGTCCACACACATCAACAAGACGCACAAAGTGGTCCACATCTGCGCTACGGAGTACAACGCACAGCAGCCACCTGATGGCCAGCCTCAGCGTGGCCTCGCCAGCCTCCACAAGCTAGTGCACGACTGGGTACGCGGCGCAGTCGGCGACGCCGCACATGTTCTGGTCGCGCTCCATGAGGAAGAAGCCGTCCATGCCCCAGGCGGCGCCCCAGCTGTTCTTGATGATCCAGTGCTTCTTGCCGTCCTCCGAGCCGTAGCCGACGGCCAGCACCGCGTGGTTCACGTCCTGCTCGCCGTCCTTGCACTCGGTCGACGAGTACACGCCCGACTTGTAGAAGCGGAAGTCCTTGACGACCTGGAACGCCACGCTGACCGGCCCCGCGGTCGCCACGGCCGCCTTGAGCTGCGACTCGTCGCGCGCCGTGATGTTCACCACCGCGTCCACCTGCACGCCCACATGGTACGTGTTGAACTTGCACTTGCCCTCCTTGGCCTCGTACGGGTACGTCTACGAATGCCATTGCGTATGAATCAGCCAGTGAGTGAAGGATCCACAATCCGCAACACACTACCAGACGCCCGTACCTCCTCCGTGTCGAGACCGTCGTTGTAGTGCACGTACTCGAACGCGTGCGACGGCAGGCCGCCGTTGCAGCCGTGGTTGTCGAACGCCTGCGCGCAGTCCAGCAGGTTCTGCTCCGACAGCAGCACGAGCTTGCCGTGCTTGATCTTGAGATGGCTCTCCAGACACCCCGTGCTCGAGAACGTCCAGCACGAGCCGCACTTGCCCTGGTTCTTGACGGGAGACACCATGCCCTCCTCACGCCAGTCCTTCTCCTCCGGCACGGCCTCCGCGTAGACCGCAGCGTCCGACCCCGCACTGCAGGTAACAACCAGAGAGACGAGCCAAACAGTTAGCGACAGTCCACACGCGCGCAGCATGATCTATGCTAAAGCTTCTTGAAGTAGAGTGTCGAGCGAGACGTACCCGTACGTTGCCGAGCACGATTGCGGCGCCCCAAGGTACCACTTCTGGAACTCCTCCCTGCATCATCGACAGCGTTTTGTACGTTAGATCCGCCCCACTCCAAACTAACCAGCTCGCTAGAGGATACATACCACGTTATGTCGGCGAACTGGTTGAGCTCCATGGTGAAGGTCGCGTCGCGCTGGCTGTTGTGCGCGGCCACCAGGCGCGCGTTGTCCTCGAACACGTCGCGGCGCAGCGCGTCTTCCAGCGGCGACGCGTACGCCTTGCCGTACGCCGCCTTCCAGCTCGCAAACAGCGTTGCCACCTCCTCCACATCGTTCGGGATCTGATTGATTCGATACAAGACAGCAGTGGTTATCAGCTGGCGTGACATTCCCCGTCAACCACTCCTCATTAGTGGCGGCTACTGACCTCGGTGAGCTCCCACGAGGCAACGGGCGGCGCCTTGTCGCACTGGAACACGGCGGGCGGCAGCTGCGAGGCCTCCTCCTCGCTGTAGCAGGACGAGGGCACGGCCGCCGACTTGCACCAGTAGCAGTGGCCCTTCAGGCACGCGTCTTCGGCCTTGAGCGAGTGGCAGTCGCTCGCGCCGACGCCGCGCACGCCCTCGGCCTCGAACACCAGCGGGCGCGCGGCCAGCACGAGCGCCGAGCAGCCGGAAGGAGCAGCCCCCAGCGCCACGAGCGCCGCAGCAGCAGCCAGCGAGAGCGACGAGAGCTTCATCTCCGAACGTAACAAGGGTCTTCTTTCTTCGCGTTCTTTGTGGGTGGGAATCTGGGAAAGATCCCCCGGTTTCCAACCTTCAACGCCAGCTGACTGATTCTTGACGGATAGTAGTTTCGACATTTTAGACAAACAGAACATGTCGATTACTCATTTTGATAGGTATCAGTAATTGAATTCAGTCATGCACAATAGCTGATTGCAAATTGACGGATGTGAATTCAATTACTGAGTCGAATACCGTATCGCGGACGCTGGGCTCGAGTTGACGCGCATGGTGCGTCGCCTCCCGCTGTCCGCGTCTATTGTACCTGTCGCCTGCCTGCATGCCTGCCTCTCTGTCTGTTGATCTTACAGCACGTCAATGTTGATGATCCTGATGTCCTCGACGGGCTTGTCGTGCTTGTCGGTGCGCGCGTTCTCGATGGTCGAGACCGTGTCCTTGCCGTGCTCGACGCGCCCAAACACCGTGTGCTTGTTGTCGAGCCAGGGCGTGGGCACGGTTGTGATGAAGAACTGCGAGCCGTTCGTGCCCGGCCCGGCGTTCGCCATCGACACGGTGAACGGCCGGTCGTGCCGCAGGTTGCGGTGGAACTCATCCTCGAACTCGCCGCCCCAGATCGACTCGCCGCCCGTGCCGTCGCCCAGCGGGTCGCCCGTTTGCAGCATGAAGTTCTTGATCACGCGGTGGAAGATCAGGTTGTCGTAGTACCCGTTCCGCGCGTGCGTGCAGAAGTTCTCCACCGTCTTGGGGCACTCCTTGCCGAACAGCTTGATCGTGAGGTCACCCTTGGTCGTGTGCAGCACGGCCGTCTCGCCCAGCACCTTGGCGGCGCTCGACTCGGTCGGCACCTGCGACTCCTCGAGCGTCGGCTTCTCGTTGAACACGTCGCGCCCTCCACCGCCGTGGCCGTCATCGTCGTCTTCCTCCGGTTCGCGAGACGAGAACAGGAAGAACCGGTTGCGCTTGAACGACGTGCAGAACAACGTCGGGTCAATGGTTTCCGCGTCGTCTACCGGTTTGTCCGACATGACCACTGGCGCGCTGCCTCCGCCCGTCTTCTTCAGGTGCTTTTCAAACTGCGAGTTCACCTTGGGCTTGCCCTGGAACAGGCTCAGGCGCACGAACCGGTCGGCGTTCTCGACCTTGCCGAGCACTTTGACGAGCGCGTTCGTCTCCACGTTGACGACCTTGATGCCCAGCAGCGTCGGGTACAAGATGAAGTGGCCCGACTCGTCGAAGATGCAGTTGGAGACGGCGCTGGACGCCTCGAGCTCGCGCTCGACGGCCGCGCGTCGCCCAAAGTCGATTGCGTCCAGGTGCAGCGAGTCGTCCGCCTGTGCGTCCTCGAAAACCGTCAGGCTCTCGTCGTACTTGCGACGCATCTTGCCTGTCAGGAAGCGGAACACGCGGACCTGACGGTCGCGCGCGGCCACGACAAAGTTCTGGCCGTCGGGGGACACATCGATCGACATGGCGCTCGTCTTGGACTTGGCGAGCTCGTACAGGTCCGTCTCTCCCTTGAACTTGAACTTGAGCTTCACGCCGTCAGCGGCGGATGCAGACGGGAACTTGTACGTCTCCGTGTTCCAGTACTCAATGTGGCCGCGCGCGTCGCTGCTGATGGCGCAGTTGAAGCGCGGGTTGTACGCGAGCACCGTCACGGGCGCCGTGTGCAGCTTGTCGATCACGTGCAGCGGCTCGCTGGCCGTCTGCTCGGCGCTGTAGACGCGCAGCACGGGCGCCTTCTGGTCGGCCACGACCACCTTGGCGTCGATGGCGCCCTTGCTGAAGATCCAGCAGCACTCGGTCGGCGTGTACGTCACCTGCAGCATGTTGACCATGTCGAAGCCCAGCACGTCGTAGAACTTGATGTTCTGGTCGGACGAGGTGCTGCACAGCCGCAGGCCGTCGGCCGAGACCGCGAGCCCGAGCACCTCGCCCAGGTGCGCCTTGTAGTGCTTGACGAACTCGATGCCGCGCGCCATCTTCTTCCAGAACTTGACGTGTCCGTCGCGGCTCGCCGTGATCAGGAACTGCGTCACGGGCGCCACCAGCACGTGCGTCACCACGTCGCGGTGCATGTAGCTGCGCTCGTACATGGCTGCGCACGGCAGGTTGCGCACGTACTCGGCCTCGAAGGCCAGCTTGGCGCGCGTCTTGCGCTTCTTCGGCGCCGGCATGGGGAGCGGCAGCGGCCCGTCTTCCTCGTCCGACGACGCGCGCGCGTCGCCCTCGTCGCTGCGCGGGTGCTTGTCGCTCATTTCGGCCTCGGGCGGTGGCAATCGACCGCGTAAGGGGGTCACTAGGCACGCCTCTTGTCGGTGAGCTTTTTGCTTCGAATTGGATAGACCCCAACCGCGCTCACGCCGTTAGTGACGACTAATATTTGAATTGAGTCTGTTAGATGATGAATTGAGGTTTTGCAGCAATTCACAGATGAATTGATTGGTGATTTGACGAGGTTACTTCAGAGATACGCGTCTCTTCGTGTCCCAGTGTACCCCACTATTGCTGACCTGGTAGAAATGATACGCTCGCTGACGCCGACCCCGTTGCCGCTGCTGCCGACGCGCTAGAAGCAAGCGAGCAGGCCGAAAGAGCGAGCGCCGAGTCACCCAGCGCCCGCAGCCGGTCGCCGCACAGGAAGTACCGGTAGATCTGCTGCCGCGCGCGCAGCCAGTCCTGCCGCCCGGTCGGGATCGCAGACGGTGGCGAGCCGCTTGGCGCTGATGTTGATGTCGACGATGCCGATGACGCCGCGCCTGTTGCTGCAGTCACTGATGACGGCGTCGTGGCGACCGGCACGGCTCCAGACGTGGCCGACTGGTGCGACACGTAGCGAAAGCAGATGCGGCCCGAGGCGGGGACGCTGTTGGTCTGGTACATGGAGTAGATGACGAGCACGGTCGAGCGCTCGCTGTCGATGCGGATCACGTCCATCGTCGAGGCCATCGACAGGTCCACGAGCGCGCGCAGCAGCATCTTCTCGTCCTCGCGCTCAAAGTCCACGTCGTAGTCCATGTCGACGGCCAGCGGGTTGATCGTGTTCAGGTACCCGAGCGCGCGGTAGACGCGCAGGCGGTCGGGCGTTCCCAGTCGATCGAGCAGCTCGCCAAAGTTCTCGAGGTCGATCAGCATGTTATGCACGGCCAGTAGGATGCGCAAGCGGCAGTTCTCGATGCTCTTGGGGTAGTGCTGCAGCACAAAGTGTGCCTGGCGACTCGAAATGAACCGGCCGGCGATCGCCAAGTGGAACAGCGTGAGCTGGTACTTGAGGTCCTTGCGCTTGTGGATCGGCATGTACACCGAGCACACCTCCGCGCCGACGTGCTTGACGAGCGTCGCGAGCTCCTCGTCGCTCAGCTCGGTGGGCGCCTTAACGTCTTCGTGGCGAATGGGCGACGCGTAGTCGAACTCGAGCACTCCGGAGCGCGGCAGGCGGTCAAAGAACTCGTACGCCAGTCGGATCGGCTTCTGGTTGAAGCGAACGTTGCGCCAGAAGTAGCCGCGCCCATACTGGCTCGGGTCGGTGCGCTTAGCGTGCAGCTCGTTGATGACGCGCGCGTCGGAAGCGTTGAGGATCGCGAACCAGACCGCGATCTTGCGCTGCTGAGGGTCGCTCAGGTCCAGACTCCAGTGGCCCGTCGGGTTGGCGGTCGAGAACTGGATCGTGGATATGCCAAACGCGTCCATGAGTCGGCGCTGGTCCGTGGGGAGCGGCAGGTGAGTTCTTAGGAGCTCAAACGCGTTCTCTCCGTCTGCCAGGCACGGCCAGAGCCGACCCAGCACTTCTATCGGGTCCATCACGGCCGCCAAGTGCGCCAAGAAGACGCTGGCCTGTTGTGTCGTGAGAAAGAGGTCGTGCAGTCCCAGGTCGAGCAGAATGGCCACTTCGCGAGGCGAAATGCCGCGCTGGATGACGCGGATCAAGTAGAAATACGGCACGGCCGTGTCCTGGCCGCCGGGCTGTGGCTCGATGGAGACGGACGGAGCGATAGACACAAGCCGGCTGACGTCTGGCGGCGTGAACTTGGCGGTGGTGCACAACACTCCGACGGTCGGTAGCGTCCACACTTTAGAGCCTGACGCTTCTCGTAGACACTGGCCTTCGGCATCGACGACGAGTGGCGTGAGCTTTGCGGTTGGTTACTTCTTGGAGTTGGTCGCGGGCGGGAGTGGCTCAACGTAAACGACATCCGAGAGGGAGCAGCGACTGTAGATGAGCGCGGCGTCCAAGAGCTCGCGCGCGACCGCGTACTGGTACGGCGACGCGCTCAGATTGAGCTCAAAGGGCGACGGCAAGGACGGGAACGCGGCGTCAAAGATGGCGGCTTCGTTCCCCGCCACTTCGCGGCCACTGGCGTCGTGGACCGACATGTCAATCTCACACGCGCAGCCCATCGAGATGGCTCTCAGGAGCGCTCGGCAGCCTAGGGGGCCAAGACTGTTGTCGCAAAGCTGCAACGTGCGCAGCGACCTGTTCTCTCTCAGAAACACGCCGAGCGCGACGCAAGTGGCGCCGCCGATCGCGTTGCGCGACAGGTCGAGCGACGTCAGGGCCGCGTTGGTCGCGAGCGCGGCCGCAAACTGCTCGCCGCCCTCGTCTCCGCACCGGTTCATACCCAGCTTGAGCGTTTTGAGCGTCGCGTTCGACCGCAGCGCCGCTCCGACCGCGACCGCGCCACGTCGGCAAATGCCGTTCCACGTCACGTCCAGCTCCGCCACGTTGCACGCTGGGTGCGTGAGCATCTCGCCTAACAACTCGCCGCCGCGCTCGCCGATGCGGTTGTCCGACAGATTGACGACTCGTAAGGACGGATGTGACTGAATGGCGCGCGTCAGTGGCGCCAGTGCATCGTCGTTGCCTCCGCTGTTGACAGCGTTTGTGCGGGACAAGTTTAAGTGGGTCAGCACTCGACAGCAGTCGAGGAAGCGCGCGATCTGCTCGTATCCGGCGCGCCCGATCGCGTTCTGGCTCAGGTTGAGCGTCGTGAGCGCGCAGCCCCTTGCCGTCGACTCGCTGAGCTTCGACAGCCCCACACGCGTGATGATCTCCGATAGTTTGTGGCGTCGCGTGGATGTCGGCTCTCCATCATCTTCGCGGGCCGTTGAGAGTTGCGGATGCGGGTACTCAAGCGGCTTAGCTGACGATGTCGCTGCTCGCTCAAGACTGGCGAGAAGCGGGATGACTGCGGCATCAGTCAGTCGATTCGCGCTCAGGTCGAGCACGTGGACGCTGTGGAAGCTCTCGAGCGACTTCGCCAAGGCGCGCGTCTTATCGTCGCCGAGCCCAAACTGCTGCAAGTGCAGCGCGAGCTGGCGCTTGCGCCTCACAACCCGGCCATTCGAGGTCGCCACGAGTCCGTCGAGGTCGTGAGTGTGGCCGCGGTCGCGAACAGCACGTATCAATGTGGCGGCGATGCTCGGGAACGATGAAGCAGTGGACGAAAGCAGCGGCCGCTTGCTCTGCATGTCGTTGATGCGCGAGAAGATGGGCTCCGGCAGGATCTGGTGCCGAGTGCACTCGTGAAAGAAGAGTGACCGCGGCGAGAGCTCGCCCAGCGGTTGGTCTTCCTCCTCTTCGTCGTCGCTGTCGTCGCTGTCGCCACTTTCACTGCTGTGGTTGTAGCGACGGCTGGAGCAGCGCGGAGGCAGTCGGTGCTGCTGCGAGCGCTGGAGCTTCTTCCACTTGTCGAACAGGTTGTTCTTGTCAGCGTAGTACGCGATCTGCCCCTGCCGCGTCGAATGCCGCTGGATCTGCTTGATGATCCTGTTCGCAGCGATTCGAGGACGCGCTCAGAGTTAACCAACGAGTGCGATGATGAGTGAGGGGTCTTACCTTCGCGTCTGGGGAAGTCGTGGGATCAATTGCGGAGTCGCCACCACGTCCGGAAGATACATGGACGTTGCAGCTCCGCCTGGTGCTCTCTCCAGCTCTGGTGATGGAGAGCAGATGTCCTCACTTCTCACATGCTAAGCCTCGAGCTCGCTCGTCTGAGTCAACAGCAGCGATTCGTCGTACTGTTTCTCGCACAATAGCGCCTCGGTAGCCTCGAGCTTCCGGTCAAACGCCGCTCGCTTGTCGCTCTCGCCGTCGACTTGGCTCGCTGGCTGTTTCCTCGCTGTTGACCGCGGTTGCATCTCCCACTCCACCGCCATTTTAGTGGCGGCGAGCAACCGCTCGACTTGGTCGGGCGATGGCGACGGCTGCAGCGCTGTGATCGCTCTTCCTGTGCGGCTCGAGGCCGTCGCTGCTCCGACTGGCGCCGACGGATCGGACGTGTACAGGGCTTCGAGTCGCAGGCTTGGGAACATGAACTTCTCGATGTCGCCCTGGATGGTCGCCTTCCACGTTACGCCGTCGACCGTCTCGAACGTGCCGACGCGGTGCCGACGCGTCTCTACAGCGGTAGTGGCATCCGCTCCATTGTCGCCACTCTCCTTTTCTGCCGACGCCACTTTCTTGTCGTTAGAGCTGGTTTTACTACGTAGTACCGGGTGTTTGTCCTTCCGGGGTCCGTGACTGCGGTCAACATGCTTGGAGGCCATGTCGGTCTGCTCGCTGCCTTCTACGCCGCCGCCGTGGAGCTTCCGCTTGGCGATAGCCATAAGTTTGATCCACGCAACGCTCGAAATGACTTCTCGAGGCTTGTGCGACTCCAACTTGGAGGCCGCAGACGGAGTAGCGCTATCACTGCCGGCGCTTTGGATCGCCTCGGCTGAAAGCTCAAGTGTCTTGAGCAGCTAACGGCTGCGAAAGCCATTCGACAGTCTCCGTGACGCCTGGTGCTGCGCGTGCCGATTGCTCGGCGGTTGCTGCAGCTTCTTGAAGTCGGCCGCGGTCATTTCCGACGGCGCTTTGGTGCATTGCACGCTCGTCGGACAACAAAAGCTCATCTCGATTCATCTCGAACGATTGGAATAGACGCGATCGAGTCGAATTTGGGTCAAAAATATCACCCCAAGGCCTGAGAGCACCACTCGATTCGCTTCCCTTCCATCTCCACACTCGACAGCAAGCGTCACAGTGGGTCACGAGGGCCAGAAAATTTCCGAGCCGCTTTCCTCGCGATGGCCGAGCCTGATCCCAGCTGGTCCTCGGCAGAGCGCTCGTTCATGTCACCGCCCATTCCTCAACCTTCCCTCCAGGTGGGCGAGTCTGGCTGAACCCGGAGCAGCAAGCCCATTTACCTCAAGCGGGCATGCGCAAGCGCGTGGTCGCGACGGCCGCGTGTCTGGTTGCAGCGATCGTGGGTGTCCTCCTTGCGGTGATCCTGTCGGTAAAGAAGTCCCATGCGTCGACTGGAGACGCGGTGCACGACCCGTCCAGCTCGAATGGGAACTCCAGCGGCCGTTCTCGGTTGAACAAGGACAGTGAGGACTCCAGTTTGAGCACTTTAGAGTCTGGTAGTGGCAGCAACAGCAGCAGTGGGAGCGGGAGCGGTATGGAGAAGGACGATCTGGAAGACTTGCCGGACCCGCTGAAGGAGACGTACGCGACGACGGCGTTGGCCATCGGCGACTGGGGTCGGACGATCGCCAAGGAGGGCGGCTCGTGCTGCTCTAGGCGCAAGGCATACACTGTGCTAGACTATAACGCGATGGAGTACACGGCGACGCTGCTGGGCTTGGCGGCGCAGGAGCTGGAGCCGCGGCCGTCGGTCGTGATCAGCCACGGCGACAACTTCTACTGGACGGGTCTGCAGAGCGCGAACGACCAGGCGTACCGGTTCCAGCAGACGTTCGAGGACAAGTACTCGGACGCGGCGCTCGCGGGCATTCCGTGGATCACGGTGCTGGGCAACCACGACTACGGCGGCGCGAGCTATATCTGCTCGAGCGGGGACGAGCCCGCGCCGTGCTCGTCTGCGAGCGAGCTTCTGGAGCACTTGAACCAGAAGTTTGCGCTCCAGTCGCAGTATGTGAGCCCGAACGCGGACCGGTGGCACATGCCCGACCACTTCTACGTGTACTCGCTGCAGGACGCGAACGGCGTGACGGTGGACGTGTTCAACCTGGACACGAACGACGCGGACAGCCACGGCGCGCGGCAGATTTGCTGCCAATGCTACGGGTACTCTGGCGGCGACGATGACCAGTGCGAAGACGTGGTGCGCGGTCAGCAGCAGTGCGCCGGTGGGGACACGGGGCTGTACGACGTGTGTATGAAGCAGCTGAAGGAGTGGGGCGCCGACTCGCGGCGGCGGCTGGTGGAGGCGGCCAAGGCCTCGAACGCGACGTGGAAGATCGTCAACACGCACTACTCGCCGTACAACCACTACGCGCCAGACAAGGCGGACGAATGGCGGCGGCTGCTGGACGGGCTGGGCGTGCAGCTCTTTATGTATGGTCACACGCACGGCGAGAAGCACGACTACGCGACTTTCGGCACGCACTTTGTGGAGAATGGCGCCGGTGGCGGCATCCAGAACGAGTCGCCCAGCGGCATCCCGCCGGCGGTCATGGACCATGTGGAGAACGTGTGGGCGGCCGGAGGGTATCCGTACGGCGTCTTCTCGCTGCGCGCGTCGCCCGAGTGGCTGCAGATCAAGTTCCTCACGTTTGACAATCGGTGGGTCATGAACAAGGACCTGGGCGCGTCGGTCGTCGGAGGCGTCAAGGAGGACCACTGCTGGTTCATCCCGCAGCGCGGAGGGCGCGGCGCGAGCTGCGCCGACGCCGAGAAGCGCGCGGCCGCGAGATGAGTTGGAGCTGGACGGGGTGGCGAGTGACTGGGAACAGGTGTCGCGGCTTTTAGGACGCTTGGCTGGGTAGTTGGACGTGCATTGACAACTTTACGAGGCGCTTTGGCGATTGCGATGCTATTTTTTTATTTGATGAATGATGTTATCAGGTTGAAGTTGACGAATATCCAGGGATAAGTTACTGCGTACCCTACCCTTCTTGGGTATACCCTACAGTACTGTACTTGGGTTCAGTGCACTTCAAGTACTGCGACGTTTCAGAGTACGTGTGACGAAAATCGCGGATTTCGGAACCTCAGCTCGCCGTCACAGTTACAGTCTATCCTCTGTTTTTCGCGATAGTAGTACAAATACATTCTCGAAAGTTATATACACAAGTAGGTCTTATACAACTTATAAAATGTTGAACTATTATATGGCATATATAGATTGACACAAGTTATGCATTTGTACT
>JAADYG010000707.1:0-16596 GCA_023338115.1 Phytopythium boreale | reverse complement strand
GCAAAACGATAGCGATGGTGTGACGAACTTACTAACCGCAAAACAAGGATTCTAAATATACAGTTTTTGTCGAATATCGCTTTTTAGTTTGTGCAACTCGACAAAAAACCTTATCCCTCCCCCTGAACTGTCCACAGATGATAAGTTATTTTAAGGCGAAAAGACGTTAAGTTAGCGCAAAAAATGCAGCTGAATAAAGCGGAATCGCAGCTTTCTTTTGGTGCTTCGCTTGCATTTTAACTCCTTCCGCAGCAAAATTATGATCGGATTTATCAAACTGGAATATCCTGGTGGGACAGAGGAAGTACAAAATTGCTCACTAGAAAGTACCAGAAGGATGACGGGGATGGCGGCGGCGCTGCACGCGCTGGTGCGCGAGCGGTTCCCCGGCTCGCGCGGCCGCGAGGAGCGCGTGGAGGCGTACTTGGAGCTGAACGCGCTGCTGCAGGTGGAGGACACGGCCGAGTCGGTGCGCGCGCTGCGGGAGGCGCTGCCGCACCTGCTGGACGAGTTCAAGCGGGACCTGGAGCAGGCGACGGCGCGCGACGTGGTGCACGCGTGCCTACGCACGCTCTCGTACTTCATGTACCACCGCGCGATGGCCGATGCGTTCCCAGAGCCGCAGGCATCCTTCTTCTTGTCCGAGATCGTGCGCCTGCTCTTCTCCACGCAGGACGAGGCAAGTGGGCACCAACATGGCTACACGCTTCTTCTTAACGCTCTGGCTCACTAACGAACGCGCGTACTGGGCGCAGGCCACGTACAAGCTGTGCCTGTGGTGCCTGTCGATGCAGAACTTTGACGTGGCGCGCCACCGACTGCTGCCGCGCACGGTCGAAGGGCTGGTCCAGGCCATCATCAACCCGTTCAAGTCGCGACCAAGTAGGCGGTTGCACACTCGCCCATCATCAGGCTGCTGCTTGACTCTATTAACTGACTTCCTGCACTCCTTGTCACTTGCACAACTTCTAGTCGAGCTGCAGGCACTGCGCGGCCTCCACGCAATGCTGCTCAAGTACCCGGAGCAGATGGCAGCCTCGCCGGCGGTGCTGGGCGTTTGGGTCAAACCCATCACGAGCCGACTGCGCAGCAGTGACCGCGCAACTCGAGAGCAAGCGCGGCTGCTGCTGCAAGAAGCGGCTCGGCACCAGTCGTCATGGACGGCCGAGATGACCGATCACATCCAGGATTACGTTGGGGAGTACGTGCTGCCGGCGATGAAGACGCTGGTGGACCGGGACAAGCACGTGGAGGCGCTTCACATGTGGACGCTTACTGTCTCTCTGATGCGTCGTGCGCTAGTGGAAGACCTCACCGTGCTCAACGCTGTGCTATACGTACCCGAGAATGCAATGGGACACACTGACGCAGCGGTGAGGCTGATAGGCTTGCAGGCGTGGAGCCACCTCGTCGACGCGTTCTGCGCTACGGACTACTGGTTGTTCAAGAAGTCAGTCGTGCAACTGCTTGTGCAGCCCGTGGTCGTGACGCTCGAGGTGGAGCCGATGCACAACATCGTCCACGCAGCGTTCCTGTGCTGGAAGAAGCTCGTGGATGCAGCGGTCCGCGCTTTCAACGCGCACTACCACGATGCGCACTCTGTCGAGGACGCGCAGCAGGATGCGCTCAAGTGGAAGCGATGGCTGAACGAAATCGTTCGGGTGCCGATCTCGACGATTCTTGTGTCGCAAGCCCGTGTTCAAGCCAGGAACGAAGAGAATCGCGTCAATAACGACGTAGCGGAGCGAGGAGATGACGAGGAGACCAAGCCGTTCCTTGTCATGGCGGCCTCAGTATGGGAGACAGAGTCGACGGATGTCAAGCCAGGTGGGCGGGAGGACGAGAGTGAAGCTGGAACTGAAGATGTAAGTGCGGCGATGAAGACGGGCCGAGATCCAGCAAACACCTCGACCAGTATTGATGGCGCTTACGACACCGACGTGTCCGTCATCGGGTCAAACGCGATTGGACTTGCATTCCTTTTGCCAGACATATTCGCTGCGGTCCAAACATTCATCGGCATCTCGGAAGTTGCAGATGCGTCCAGATTGCTGACAAAGCAGCGCGCGAGAGAGCTGGTTGTCGCCACTTGGTCCGGATTTTGCCAGCGTATCTGGACGCTGAAGACACCCGATGACAAACCCGACAAGCTGCGTCTTCGACTTGCGAGGTTGTGTCTGGACTTCGCGTTGGGCGCATCGTCAAGTTCCCCAAACACCAACAGCAGCAGCTCACAGAAGACTGCAACTGCGTTCCCGATTGAGTGGCAAGTCTCTCTGATTGCTCCGTTGCTCATAATGGCTCCGACAAGTGATGTGGTTACGGCGCTGCTGCTCCACCCCAAGAGTCGAGTTCATAATTGTGTCGCAGCCCGCCTGACCGCACTGCAAGAGTCACATCCAGCGTGCGGAGCTGTCGTGCGGCGATTTTTCGCCTTAGACAACACGACGGACGGGCGATTGGACATGGCGTTGAAGGACAACGTGCTACTGACACTGATGATGCACTTGATGCTCGAGAGCGCAGTGGCGATCGATGCGAAGAGCAATCCGTCGCTTCCGGAGGTGGTGCACTTCGTCGTTTCAGTGTGCCAGCTTTGCCGGTTCCTTTTAAACACCGCGAGTTCAACCGGAGAGGTGTCTTCGCAGACCTCGGGCTGGCGGCGCGTAGTTGGCTTCGTCAACCGGTGGGTTAAGGCGGCCGACGTGCTCGCGTCGTCGGAGAAGGAGGATCAGCTCGACTCTCAAGCCTGGCACGGGTTTATTGAGCTGTGTATGAGCGCAACAGAAGAGGGTGAGGATACGGAACGTCGGGCTGCTACAGTTGCCAGCTCGACCACATCAAGCTTGGCGGAAAAGCTGGTTAGAGTTGCAGCGAGCGACAAGCCCGCCCCCGCTTCGAAAGACGACGACACGGACAGTTTCAGTGCGTTGGAGGCGAAGAAGGACCTGCCGATACCGGGCACACCTGATGCGAGTAGCACGCCGTGTTTGGTGCGAGGCTCGCTTCCAGTAGCTGTGTCAACTACCTTTACGACGCCACGTGGCTCTTCCTCGGCAAGTCTTGGCGCCCCTGCTGGGCCAACTCCTGCTGTGGAAGAGCGACCGGAACCAGCCCCTCACCCGTCTCCCGAGCAGGCCAAGCAGATGAAAGAAGCAGCGGCGACGTCGTTACTCAAAGCAACTAGCCACGATCCGCAGCGCCGGACACCCCAGCCAGATCAACAGATGCGAGCATCCGTCGTGGCTAGCGCAGACGTACCGCCTACTACGGCATCTACAAGCGCAGTCTTTGGCTCTCCCCGTCAACAAGGCACCTCAAAGACTAACACCAGCAACCAAGGGATCTACCCAACACTCGCGAAGTGCACGGAGAGCATCTCGCTGGTGTATCGGCACTTCCCACTGCCGTTCCGCCCGTTCTTCTCCTTTTACAAGATCAAGACGATCGGGGATCTAAGCTCCACGCCGGCGGCAAAGGTCAAGACGTTCGGGATCAAGGATCCGGTCGAGACGGTGATGCGTGCGCTAGAGGAGTACGATGCGAGACGGAGTCGCAGTTCAACTTCCGCCAGTGCGCCTAACAGTCCATTCCGTCAGCGGCTTCTGTTGTCGCCGCCTAGTCGACAAAGCGCGGTGGCTAACGCCGCTCCGACTACTCCGTCAAGAAGATCACCGTCTCCACGACGCAGTGCGCCGGGCAAACGTCCGGCGGGACATATGCACCACCACTTTGTGTCGCCGTTGCGGACGGAGAGTCCGCACCGGAAGCGTGCGTGCCGGTTGCTCGACGAGCTGAACAACGACGTTGACGGCAGCACGAGCAGCCGCAAGCAACAACCGGGGGATGAAGCGCCGGTGGACCCGAAACTCGCGGATCGCGTGCCGTTCTGCCTCCCAACGGGCGAGGGAGACGCGACGCGTATCACTCGCCCAGTCGAAGAATCTCAGGACCGTGGCGGTCAAGCCGCTTCGCATAGCAAGGACGAGGAGGAAGAGGCGGACGACAAGATGAGCACTTACATGCTGAAGCTGCTGCAGCATCTGCGCCGATCGGCGTACTACGTCGACACGATCGCGGCGGAAGAAGAGAGTCTTCAGAGCGATGCAGGTCTGCGCACGGACGCGGTCAAGATGGACGGCGTGCTTGGAGACTTCCAAGAGGCGCACGAACTTGTCGCGACGCTCAGCCGGCAGCTCCACGTTGTTGCCGAGGCGAGTGCGCGGCGCTGCCGCAGGACTCTCGATCGAACAGACGCTGGGGCCAAACCATCAGGCGCTTGATGGAGGTTTGGATCGACCCAGCACTAATTATAGCTCCGGGGGCTGATGCGACCCAGGAACATGAAAGTGATGAGACTGCATCGCTGTCCGAGCACCCGAAATGACGCGGAAGGTGCTCAATGTTGATCTCCTTGACATCCATCGTGACGCAGCTGGGTTGCTCGCGCAAACACCGCATTGGAAGATCCGCAAGGGCATCTACTGCGGGACGCCAGTATGCGTGCGTTCGCTTCGAGCCACAGCGACCAAGCGGCAGCTCAGTGCGGCTGCTTGCACGGCATTGGACGAGCGCGTGACGCCATTTGTCCATCCGGTACGTTGAGGTGCACACGAAGCAGAGCTAGCGCATTGCTGCAATCTTGACGAACTGGGACTGACGCATCGAGATTTATGCTGAGCTGACAGAATTTGGATCAGCCGCTCGGCTTCGTGCCCTCGAGGCCGGCTTCGGACGCTGACGAACTGGAAGCGCCAGTAATCGACCACGTCGTGACCGCGTACTTTGCGACCAGTCTGTTCGACGTGCTGCACCGCGACTGCATCGCGTTGTCTCCTCACGACATCGCGTTCGTCACTATCCAGGTGCTTCGAGCGTTAAGCTTCCTGCGTCAACACAACGAGACGTTTGGCGTGTGTCTAACAAGTCGGCGGGCCATGCTGGACACCGTGGGCAACGTCAAGCTTCGGCGCTTCGGCAGTGAGCTCATCCCAAGGCACAGTGCCTCCACCAACACCTGCAGCGTCGTCGCTCTGTCGGCTACTGGGACGTATCGGACGGTGTACGACATGCTGACCTGCGGTGGAGACGCTAATAATGGCAGCGGGCTGACGTCAAAGGCGCAAGATCTGTTCGCGTTTGGCGTGCTGCTCCTCGAGATGTGCACGGGGGAGAAGCCGACGAGCGAGCTGGCCAACAAGGTGTCCCGGTCGCGACAGTTTGATCCGGTCTTCTACGCGATCATCAGGAGTACGCTTCGGGTCGGTGGGATTGATGGGCTCCCCCCGCCGCTTGAATTGGACGGCGATTGTCCCGAACACTTCTTCATGGGCGATGACAGCCATCTGGTGTCAGCCGACTCGCTGCTTGCGATGCTCGCCAGACGATATCCCACTGCTGACGTCTGCAGCTCTACTGCGTTCGACAGTATTGGGGTGGAGACGCGATCAAGCGTGATGTTTCCGAGTTTTCTACACGCCGACTGGTATTTCGCAGTCAAGGAGCAGGCGCGAGTCGATGCAGCGCTAAAAGAGCGGTCCAGTCACGCGGAAGTCATGGTGAAGCGTCTCGAGGCCGTTGAGCAGGAGCTGGTGGACGAGCAAAAGAACTTCGAGGTGCTCGTCCAGCAGTTTGAGCACCTGCAACGCGAGAAAACCGGAGTCGAGGGCGCCAACGAGAAACTCCAAGCGCTCGTGCATACCTTACACGCTAAGATAAGGGACAATACGGAACGCATCGCGACTCGGACCATGCTGTCCGAGGAGCAAGCAACGCGGCTGGCACTTGCAAACGAGTGTTTGCAGGACCATCAAAGACGCATCCACAGGCTCGACGGTGAAAAGCGCCAGGCCATCAGCGAGAACCAGCAGTTGCTCGTTGAAATCCTGCAGCTCAAGGACGACAAGGCGCGAGTACTTGAGTTGAAGCGGGGCGTCGAACTCGGGCGCGAGCAGCTGCAAAAGCAGGTTGGCGGCGAGCGAGAGACGCTGGAGGACCTGCAGGGCCGCCTCCAGCAGGCCATTCATCGGTGGCAGGGCGAGCAGATCGCGCGGCGTCGCGCTGAGACGCAGGCAGAGACGGCCAGCAGGCAGCTACAGCAGTTAGAAGATGAGCGGTGTCGCTACTCTTTCGCTCTCTGGCAGAGCCCGACGGGCGAGCGTGACGCCAAGGAGACGCCGGCCATGGTGATCGCGCTCAAAGACCGCGAAGCTCAGCGTCTCGCGGACCAGCTTGACGCGGCTCACTCAGTTCAGAAGGAACTGGAAGCGCGAATCGAACTGGTTCGAGACGAGAAGCGCACAGTCGAAGGCGAGCGCCAGTCGCTCGTTGACCGTCTAGACAAGCTACAGGAGGAAGTGCATGCCCTGGAAGGTATCATTTCAGCAAGCGATACGGAAAAGCGTACGCTGCGACGAGAAACGGAGCTAACGCGAGCGGAGATCGCCGCGCTGAAGCAGCAAATCGCGCGACTCGAGCAGCAACTGGAGCAACAGGCGGCGGCGGCAAAAGCGGCAGGTAGGTAGACAAAACCTTGTGTATGTTAGGCGTTGTTGCAGTCACTTACGCCTTCGTTTACTGACCAGAGAACGCTCGACGACTTCGGCAGTGCCTGACGCCCAACTGCGACGCGCCCAAGTACCTGGTCGGCGCGTCGGGGTACTGCAAGGAGTGTGAAGAGCGCACGAGACGAACGCCGGCATCTTCTGGGTCGGCCAAGCAGCGGCATCGTCGGCAGCGGAGTCTAGACAACGCGTCCTCGCCGCGCTTTACACCTCACGCGTGCATTTCGAGCAACGCGAGGAACGCGCAGGTCGTGCGGATTGTACGAGAGATGGAGGAGCCGCCCCGGGGCGAAGAGTATCTGTCTCTCACGGAGGTTGAAGCTGCTGAGCGAGACCTGCGCCAGCGCCTGGACAACCTCAAGCAGCTCACCGCCTTGCTCAAATCGAACGGTGCGCTCTCGGTCATCGGGGTTGATGCTGACCTGGGGCTTTATTGACTGACACGCGTGTTTGTCTATTGTTAGACGCGCTGAAAGACGACTTGCCCGAGTGCGAGGCCGTCAAAGCCGTGCTGGGGCTCATGCACGAGTACCGAGCGAGAGCGAGGTTCCAGCTCGAGGCGTGCAAGTTCTTGAGTGTCAGCGTGTTCAACCACGACCGGAACCGCATCATCGTCGCAGCGGAAGGCGCCGTCGAGCTCGCGCTTGCCGCAATGAAGCGCTTCATCTCAGACCTCAAGCTGCAAGAAGCCTGCTGCGTCGCTCTGACCAACCTCGCGCACAATTGCGGTAAGTTCAACGAGAGCACACTCCAAGAGGCAAGGGCTTCGAAAGGCTAAACATCGCTGATGCTGTGTAGAGACAAATCGGAAGCGCATTTTGGCCTGTGGAGGCGTCGACGCGGTTCTCCGGCTCATGTAGACGCAGCCAAAGAACGCGGGCGTGCAGAAGCGCTGCTGCTGGGCGTTGCTGACGCTCGCCGGCTCCGGTAAGCTACAAGTTGTCGCTTGCAACCTTCCCCGAGGGGCAGCTAACTCAAAGCGTGCTTTGGTGTCTTGACAATCACAGATGACATGTGCGAGGGCGTCGCGGCGCGCGGAGGTGTCGGCGCGGTCCTGGCAGCCATGCTGAACTGCCCAGCAAGCGATGAAGTGCAGTACTACGGCAGCTGGGCGCTGCTGAACCTGGTGTCGGGGACGTCGACTCTTCAGCAGTTTGCGCGCCGCGAGGGCGTCGTCGAGGTCGTTGAAGCTGCACGCGCTTGCTTCCCGGACCACGGCGGCATCCAGGAGAAGACGCGAGATATTCTCGACATGCTCGCCTGCTAAATCACGTCTGACAACTCCTTCGTACCCGCCGCCATTTTCCTTGTTACAGCCGGTTGAAGCATATGAACTCACGCTACTTCACACATACCTTGATCTCGCCTACAGCTCCGAAAATGAGAGCTGGGCGTCGTTTCCTAGAAGCTCGCCGCCGACTGTCGCTGCCACGACCAAACAAACGGTAGAGCAGCTGTCGCCGGGACCCAAGCGGATCAAGCGCTGCGCTGCTAGTCCGCCGAAGATGCCGTCTTGACAGTCAGAGCCGGAACAGTGCTCGACTTGGCCGCTGGCTTCAAGAACAGTCTCGGCATCAGCGGCGTATTGTCCGTGGCGGAAGACACTACACCTGCAAATACAACCGACAGACATCCGTGAGCTGTGTGCTGTCAATGCCCTCTGGAGTTGACTGGATGGGCGCTCGTACCTTATCTTGGTTGAAGCGGCGGCCGATGACGCTACCTTGCCAACCTGAAGCCTAAGGCGAGTAATGTCGAGTGACAAACGGATGTGTCGACTCGATTCACCGTTCATCCCACTGCTGGCATCGTCCATGGCAACGGAGAGGAACCGCTCGGTCGCTGTATCAAGCTGGAAAATGCTAGGATCTGACGCGAACCCGCTTTCGAAGGGGACGCTGAACCGAGCGTGACCTTGCTTGACCGGCAGACCAAACTGCTTCGCGTTCACATATCCAAACGCCTTGATGTCGTGATCGGATGATAGTCGACGACGAGCGTTGAGGTCTTCTCCGTTGACGGACACCTTTCCCAGCAAATTAACGACGCTGTCTGCCGACCCGATATCGATGGTCGCCCTCTTGGAACCGATCGCCACCGACGATGCTGCGTTGCCGACAGACACAGTCTGACCGTCCACTGTCACCGACTTGGCAGCCGACGATCCGATAGCGATATCAGACGTTGAGTTCTTCCCGATAACAATCTTCACCGAGTCGATGTCGAGCGTCGCGCCTGCGACTGAGACCGCTCCTGCTTCATATCAAAAGCAAGTTACCACCGGAATTAGTCTATGAGTTCAAACAGAGGTCACCTTTCTAAGACCACTCACCCGAGACAGCTACGGTATTCTTGCGCAGTATCACTTTGCCGGTTTTGTCGGACCCGAACGCGACGGAATCTGCTTCCTTGCCGATCACAACGCTTTCTTGCGCGTCGATTGCCACCGTGTCTCCTTGCACCGCGATGGCCGAATCTGAACGGAAACATCAGTGCAATGGACAATGTTAGCAACTCCTGAGTCAAGGATTTGGACTACGCATCCCTTCACACTCGTACCTTCCGCGCCAATCTCGATTGTTGCGCTGGTGATCTCGACCTTGCCAGTAACCAGACTGCCATTGACTTCTGGTTCGCCGATAGTGATCTGAGCAGACTCGATCGACACGTCAGTCGTCACACCGGTCTCTCCGACGCGAACCGATGGGGCGTTTAGCGATATCGCATTGTTCGCAACCGCCATCGCGGGAGCTGACTTGGCCGAGGTGTTGCCTTGGAATAGCACTTGACCGCCAACTGTCGTCTTGGCGTTGGTACTCGTTGGGTGGATGGATAGGCTTTTGGAAGCGTCCAAAACAATCGACTCTACAATGGGCATCAGCAAACGAAGCAAAGTGAGCGGTTTAGATCCAACAAACGGCTTGGGCAAGACCCGAGACGTACCTGAGGCGACGTTCACCGATTGCCCCTCGCGTCTGGATTTGCCGATTGTGACAACTGACGCTTTGGCGCCGATGCTGATATCCTCCGAGGCATCAAGACCCACGTCGCTCCCCTCGATGACGACATCCGAGTAACTCAGAGTGCCGACCCTGATCGAAGGAGTACCCATTGTACCCATGCGGAGATCCTTCGAGTCCACGCGAAGCTTGGAGCCGGTCACCGCAGAGTTGTTGAGCGTGATTCGTTGTGCAGACACATTGAACAGTCCACCGGCAATGCGGACAGTCGTCGTGTTGTCGAATGTGCCAGACGACTTGCGGTTCATCGAGATTAGGCCATGAAGATCCACGGAGTGGGTCTTGCTGTGGCTGCCGATCTCAGTCAGAGATGAAGACGACTCGTCGAGGTTGGCGTTGATCGAGATGGTACCGTACTCGACAGGCGTCGTGTCCGTCGACGCGCCACCGACGAGCGCAACGTCTCCACCAATCTCCAAACCGTTGCCGCCAGCAATTCGAACATCACCACCTTCTTTCTGCGTTGAGGACGCCTGGCCAACCACCTCCAGCGTCACACTTTCGCTCTCAGCCGTGCTGCTCTCCGAATCAGCAGCGTCTTGGCCAGCGAGCTCACGTCGAGTGGTCTCTTCATCTGCTTTGTCTGCAGCCGCCTCCTCGATATTTTCTGCAACAGTGAGCGTGACCTTGCCGCCCTTCGTGTTACCAAGCACGAGTCCACCTGGCACGACCAAACACGAGATAAAGCATGAGTGTGATCACACGACCCCCCCCCCCCCCTTCCCAAAGCCCCCAAGCAAAGTTCACGTACTCGAGTTTAAATGCAGCGCCAGTGGCGTCGACACGCTCGAGGTATTCCCGTCGTGGCGGATGAAGAAGTCATTCGCGATCGAAATGCTGCCCTTAGCCCCATCCAGTTTGATGCCGCTCGCAGTCGGGTCCTCCGCGTCCGAGTTGGCAACGGTGACGGCGCCACTGGGCTCGACAACCAGCAGCGGCTTTCCGCCGGCGCTCGTCACAACCGACCCAGACTGCGACACGAGATTCAAGTCACCGACCTCCTTGACGCCTCCAGACATATTGGCGGCCGTCGTCATGACTGTCCCGTCCTCGAACACGACGGCCTTGGTTGCGTGGAGGTACTCGGTCGCAATCGTCGGGGCTGCATGAACCAGACAACGTTAACAAGCCACACACTATATGGAGCACTGGGGGATAACGCTCTCACCTTCGACCCGGTTGGTAAACGCCGCCGTGCCGTTCGTGAAGAGCAAGAGCCCAAAGAAGCTCTGCGGCTCGGACGCCTCCAGCGCGCGCCGCCCGATCCGCAGCTCGCCGTCCGCGAACGCGATCATGGACTCCGACAGTTGCGACTTCGAATGGCCTACCAAATACAGCCATCAAACACCAAGGATCAGTCGTCAATACGCTCTGGTGTGCATCATGCAGCATATCTAGTGGTAGACGTACCGCTCTTGAGGTAGATCTTGGCGCTCGCGTCCTGCTGGGAGACGACCGTGAAGCGGTTCTCGACAGTCGTGCCGAGCAGTTCAGACTGGTGCGACGCGAAGAAGTCCGTCTGCATGAGGTAGATCACCACGCACGTGAGCAGCGAGAGCGACAGCAGCGTCGTGACCGCGATGGCCGTCCAGAACCACTCGTACGGCCCGCGCTTGCGCCGCTTGCGCAACGTGATGCGCTGCAGCACGCCGCGGCTCGACCGGTACCGGTAGCTGCGCGGGATGTCATCCGATTGGAAGAACACGCGGTTCCGCATCATGCGCGGAAGCCGCGCGTTCCCGTTCGCAGAGGAGGAGCTGCCGTCGCCGTCCCCGACGACGTCCTCGTCCTCGTCCAGCTGCAGATCCGGCAGCAGTTCGTCGCCAGGCGACTCCATCGGGATCTGCTGCCGACCGCGAGGGTACTGGTGCTCATGCGGCGTCTCCTGGTCGCCTTCCGCCGCCGCTTTCCCCCCGCCGGACGCCTTGGCGCTTGGGCCGCCCGAGAGAGAAAGTGCGCGGCTGCCCCGTCGCGCCGGTACGTACTCGGCCTGCTGCTGGCGCGGACTGGAGGGCAGCAAGGCCGGCGCGAGGCTGCTCACGTCGATCACCTGCTCATCAGGCGTAGAAGCAGAGGAGGGGGACGTCGGCGCGCGCGCCGAGGCGTTAGACGAGCGCCGCGCCGGGGCGCCTGTCGCCATATTCACGTACGTCGGTGGGGTTACACCAAGGAATGCGCGAAGGTTACGCCGCGCGTCTCAACCGGAGCTTTAGACGCACACGCTCTGAGCAGGGGCGACTCAATAAGTACACCTTGCTTTGACATTGTGGGAGACTCAATACTCGGTTACACCTGTTATAGATATGAGCAGGGCAATCACCGCTGTTTTTGTCAAATAAAGCTGTATGGGGTTACGTTCAAACGGGGATACAGCGTAACCACGTTGAACTTGCGAAGGGATTCAAAGCTCCTGGGAGTCTGCAATCCGCCCACCACTCCGTTAAACGCCACGAACAAAGCAGTTGCAGGAGAAGATGGCGGCGACGGATGGGAAAAGGACAGCGAGCGGAGGCCAGGGTGACGCAGAGGGCGGCAAGCTGGCGCTGTACTCGTACTGGCGCAGCTCGTGCTCGTGGCGCGTGCGCATTGCGCTCGAGTGGAAGGGGATCGCGTACGAGTACCGCGCCGTGCACTTGGTCAAGGACGGCGGCGAGCAGTTGGCCGACGCCTTCACGCGCCTCAACCCCAACCAGGTACACGTCCGGCGAGGAGGTGTAATCGGTAGCTCTGCGCGTACTAATGGTGGGTGCCTATGCGTGGACAGCGCGTGCCGGCGCTCGACGTGGGCGGCAGGGTAATCGCGCAATCGGGCGCGATCCTCGAGTTCCTGGAGGAGACGCACCCGGACAAGCCGCTGCTGCCGCGCGACCCGCTTCAGCGCGCTGACGTGCGTAACCTGTGCGGACTCATCGGCTGCGATATCATGCCGATCCAGAACGTGAGCGTCATGAACAAGGTCCGTCCGCCCCGCTTCGACACTCCAATGATGGAGCAATCACGTCTCACCCACGTTCTCGCCTCTGTGTGATGATGCAGGTGGTGGAGAACGAGCCGCAGGAGCTCAAGGACGCCAAGAAGCTCCAGTGGGCACAGTTCTGGATCACGCGCGGCTTCCGAGCGCTCGAGCGCGAGCTGGAACGCACGGCAGGCACTTACTGCGTCGGCGACAGTGTCACGCTGGCCGACTTGTACCTCGTGCCGCAACTGTACAATGCGCGCCGCTTCAAGGTCGAGCTCGAGTCCGAGTTCCCCACGATCGTCAGGATCGCGAGCGCGCTCGACTCTCTTCCGGCCTTCCAGCGCGCGCACCCGTCGCAGCAGCCCGACGTCATCCCGGCGTGATGAACGCGATGCATAGGAGCCAAGGCTTCGGTCGAGATAAGTGTGTTGTGTTCCGTGTTGAAGAAACATGATCGGGAGCGATCCGTGATGAGCCGACATGTCCAAGCGCGTTCCACTGTCGGATGATGGATAACGTTCTTCGAGAGTTGCGATGCCGTCAACCACCGGCACCAACCACTCTTTCACTCGCTCATTTGCCGACACACCAGCACCCGCCTCTCTCATCCACGACGCAGCATGACCACCGGTTACACGCTATACAGTTACTGGCGCAGCTCCTGCTCCTACCGCGTGCGCATCGCGCTCGAGTGGAAGGGGATCGCGTACGACTACAAGAGGGTGGATCTCCCAAGCGGGCAGCATCAAGACGAGTCCTACTCGGCACTGAGTCCCAACCACGTGCGAAGTGGACCTCATTACTACAGAGCAACTGCTCGGATGATAGCACAGAACTAATGGTGGGTGCCTATGCGTGGACAGCGCGTGCCGGCGCTCGACGTGGGTGGCAGGGTGATCGCTCAGTCGGGCGCGATCCTCGAGTTCCTGGAGGAGACGCACCCGGACAAGCCGCTGCTGCCGCGCGACCCGCTTCAGCGCGCTGACGTGCGCAACCTGTGCGGACTCATCGGCTGCGACATCCAGCCGATCCAGAACGTGAGCGTCATGAACAAGGTCCGTCCGTCCATCGATGCGCCAACAATGCACCGGTCAGCCTCCTTTGCGTACTCACACACGCCTCTGTGCGATGATGCAGGTGGTGGAGAACGAGCCGCAGGAGCTCAAGGACGCCAAGAAGCTCCAGTGGGCGCAGTTCTGGATCACGCGCGGCTTCCGAGCGCTCGAGCGCGAGCTGGAACGCACGGCAGGCACCTACTGCGTCGGCGACAGCGTCACCCTCGCGGACCTGTACCTCGTGCCGCAAGCGTACAACGCGCGCGCTCTCAATGTGGACATGGCCGTGTTCCCGACGATCAACAAGGTGCTGGACAGGCTCGAGACGCTGCCGGCCTTCCAGCGCGCGCACCCGGACGCGCAGCCGGACACCGTCGCCTCGTAGGTCGTGGCGCGTTATTCACGCCTGTCAACAGCGCTCCGGCGCGTCTGCAGTTGCTTAAGGATCGCGAAGTAGCTTACAGTACATGCACTTGAAGATGCCCATGATCGATTGCTTCGCGGTGCCACTGTCCCGTCCGCGTTTATGTTGGGTGCGGCCGTAGCAATCCATGTTCGAGGTGCTGCTGCCCGTTGTGTGGCGTAAGCGGGTCACTCATCAGGCCTCCGGAGTCCGCGCGGTCTCCGCTTCATTCCGCGATCCGCCGCCTGCATCAGAGAGAGAGAGACACACACACACCAAGACAAGGCATGACCGCCGCCGGGTACACGCTGTACAACTACTGGCGCAGCTCGTGCTCGTGGCGCGTGCGCATCGCGCTCGAGTGGAAGGGCCTCGCGTACGCGTACGAGTCGGTCGACTTCTTCCGCGGCCAGCAGCAGGGCGCCAGCTACACGGCGCTCAACCCCAACCAGGTACCGTCAGCTCGTACAAGCGGCCAGGCGCATCGTATCGACTCACCCACTGATGGCGGTATGGTATCTCCCTCCCCCTGACGTGGAACAGCGCGTGCCGGCGCTGGCGCTTCCTGACGGCCGCGTGGTGGCGCAGTCGGGCGCGATCCTCGAGTTCCTGGAGGAGGCGCACCCGGACGCGCCCGCGCTGCTGCCGCCGCCGTCGGACCCGTTCGCGCGCGCGCAGGTGCGCAACCTGTGCGGCATCGTCGGGTGCGACACGCAGCCGCTGCAGTCACTCGGCGCGCAGAACAAGGTGCGTGCGTCGCTCTCGGCTGGCCTTGCAACAACAACAACAACAACAACTAAGCAGAGGGTGTCGTAGGCGGCCGAGGCGCTGCCGGAAGGCGAGAGAGACGCCGCCAAGCTCGCGTGGGCCGCGCACTGGATCGCCCGCGGCCTGCGCGCGGCCGAGGCGGAGCTGGGCCGCACCGCGGGCACCTATAGCGTCGGCGACCGCGTCACGCTCGCGGACGTGTACCTGCTGCCGCAGGTGGCCAACGCGCGCGCCGCCGGCGTGGACCTGGCCGCGTTCCCTACCGTCCAGCGCGTCGTCGCCACGCTCGAGGCGCTGCCGGCCTTCCAGCGCGCGCGCCCGGACGCGCAGCCGGACGCCATCCAGTCCTAGAGCCGAGAGAGAGAGAGAGAGAGAGAGAGCAGACGGTCACAGTGACGACTGCGGACGATCGAGAGAGATGGGGAGAGGTAGCAGCTCCACGAGCGCGGCGACTGGCTGCCTCGGCCTCTCTCTCTATACAGAGGGCACTGTTTGACGTGGCAGGCCAGCCAACCGCACAGTCTCCAATACATTCGCGTTAGTTCCACCGCAGGTGCCCGGGGGTACGCCGACGTCTCTGATTGCCAGCCAGAGCCGCCGGCGACGCTCCTCACGCAGGAAGAAGCGAGGAAATCCACCGCCACGGCGGACTCGTCCGCGCTGCAAAAAGGACGCGCGCGACGGCCACAGTTGACGCAACGGCAGAGCGAAGACACATCACGGGGCGTCCATATAGAGAGTACACTCTACACTGTACTGCGCGAGGATATCCCAGCCGTTGGGGTCCCCACGCGACGGTGCATCTATGATAGATGGACCGATTCTACCATAGCGCAGCGCAGAGCGCTCGGCGATGAGGAACGAGGCCGCCCCTGAGGAAGGGCTGGCAACCAGCGCGCCTGCGATGAACGAGGAGGGGCGCCGAGCCAGCGGTCGGCGGCACACGGCACCGTCGTGTACCATGGCATGTGATCGGGTGGGCGTCCAACTGTGGTCGTTGGGTTGGGTCCGCTGTCATGGGCATCATCCCTCCGCTCGTGCCATGATCTGCTGTGGGATCGTCGATTTCGACGTTTTTTTGGCTAAAAGGTACTGTAACTTGCAGCAATAAATGTTTAGTGCTGCAAGTTTTAACTACATTTGTATTTTTACTTTATACTTTTATGATACTGTAGAAAGCTGAGTTATATTTTCATTTCTTGTTTGTGAATTACATTAGTTATATTTATTTAAACAACGGTAAAGAGGTGTTTTCGTCATTTTTTTTTCGCGTACCGTAAAGTAAAATTCACAAATAAGAATAAGAAAACATAACTCAGGTTCCAGAACAGTACCGTACCTTTCTACAGTAAAGTGCGTTGCAAATTTATAGACGCACCCCCTTCAAAAGCAACTAAAATGATTTAAACAGCCGCATTTGGAAATGATATTATTCACAAAAAAAGACGTCAAACGCAATTTTAAGAACTAAAAACTGTAGTAGATGCTGAGATATCGCAATTTTGGCCAAATCACCTGGTGCATTTCTATAGACGCACTATCTTCTCGGACGCCTAACGATCGATTGCACCACCTTTCTTGCGCAAGACCTCCACCATTCGCTGCGGCGTGTCGTCGTAGAGCTTCTCTAAGTAGAACGTGGCGATGGCGGTCCAGCTCTGGCGCACTTGGTCTCGCAACTGGTCAAGGTTGCTGAACTGACGTCCGCTGGCGTACACATGGCGCGCCAGGGCTCCCCAAACGTTCTCAATCGGGCTGAGGTCGGGGCTTTTCGCTGGCCACTCGAGCATCTCAATCCCCATGCTCTCCATCTCGCGCTTGCTGAACT
>JAADYG010000706.1:0-16611 GCA_023338115.1 Phytopythium boreale | reverse complement strand
CGGACACAGCAGCAAGTCAGAGACGACGTGCTGACGCTGCCGCCTGAGCCACCTAGTGCAAAGAAGCAGAGAATAACCGTTGACATCGCAGGGTGACTTGTCGGGGCTGAAGAAGCCGACGTTTAGGTCGTCGTAAGCACCGTGCACTAAACTGGCACCCCTAAAAATGCACCTGCTTGGTTCTCTTCTTTTGTCCGGTCGTTTTGTGATGGATTTTAGGTTTCAGGGCACGCTAAAATATGCTCCAAGATCATCAGTTTTTCATCTATTCTACCATCTTTTCAGATCTTGTATTCAGCAAGAAGTGCCCGATTTATGAGGAATATCCGAACTCACAAAAAACCGTGCACTATATTGGCAGTTTAGGTTACAGTAAATTTATACGTAACCTATACCACCTGTTCCGGGCTCTCATTGGCTAAAATTTCACGGATTGTTCACTTTCAAAAAGCCCGGGAACCGAATAGAAGCGGGCCAAATTCGAAGAGCGCTGGAATGGCGGCGGCGCTAGGCGGCGAGTACGCGCAGGAGCTGCGTGCGCTCAAGCTGGAGCTGCAGGCGACGATCGCGCGGCTTAGTGGCGAGTGCTCACCCTCTTTGTCAGGCCGGCACGGGTTCCAGTCACCTCCTCTTCGCGTAGAGACGGCTGTCGCCGTGACGAATGAGGATATTGAGCCCCATCATACGACTGCGCGAGCTGCGGGCACGCCAGCTACGACTGTATCCACAGCGGCAAGCAGTGCGGATGACGCTGGAGGGGAGAATCGCGAGCGCATCGTGCCAGCAAACAGCAGCGAACACGTAGAAGAGTGCCAGGATCGTGGGACAGACGCGCGAGTGGTGCTTCGGGAGCTGACGCGCGCGGCGAGAAGGCGGGAGCAGCTGGAGCGCCAGCTTCTGGACGAGGTGCAACAAGACAACCGTGACGGCCAGGATGTCATGCATCGCGAAGACCAGCGTCGTCATCACCGTCGGCGTCATAGCAGCAGAAAACGACACGAGCGAAAGCGCGGGATCCGAGCGCTGCACCACGCGATCGAGGAGCTTCAGCGCCAGCGACAAGAGATCCTTCGGCAGATTGACGCAGAGACAGCAGTCGACCACAAGCGAGCTGGCATTGATGCCAACAGGCAGGCAAACAGCAAGTGCAACTCGTCGCGACGAACTGAGTCGGAGCCATCGGCGCTTCAAGGTGGACATCATCAGACGCACATGGCTGCACACGCTGCTGTTGCGGGGAACGATGCGACGTCGGATAGTCAGTACTCTATCGGCGGCATCGTGACCCTGGAGCCGCTTCAGGTTGCTGGGCCTACGGACGGACGGGCGGCACGATTCTCTGGCGGGCTGTACCCTCAGCTGAATGCGGAACTCCACGCGCGACCACAGCCACCTCCGTCTTATGCTCCGCGTGTGGTGTATCCAAAGACGTTGGACGCGCTGAATGACGTTTTTTCCATCCAGCTCAAGTTCGCTGAGACGATGCTTCAGCTTGAGCAGTCTGTTCAAGTCCGCGACCAACTTCTTCACGGTCGTCCATCGACCCATCGCCACCATCGACGGCGCAGACCCGATTCGTCATTCCGAGGCAACCCCAAACAACTCGACACTAGCCAGGATGGTATCCTGGACAGCGGCATCGCATTGAGTAGCAGCAGCGACGATGACGGCGATCTAGCAGGCTCGGACGCGAGCACTGTTGACTATGGCCGTCGACAGCACCGGAGAAGGAATCGACAGCTGTCAACGGAGTCGTCGCAGCAAGTATCGACGCCCTCGTCGTCGGCTGATACTGCTCGCAACGCCTCGAGCATCAACAGCATGGCGGTGACGGCGTCTGTGTCAGCGCGAACGTCGCCGTCCGTCCTCGAGTCATCCCGCACTTCCTCACCCGAACACGGTACCCCCGTAGCAGTGCGAAAACCGTCGGGGGCAGCAGATCTGACTACGCCAAGCACGGGCAGTAGCAAGAAGAGCGACGCGTCGTCCAAGCAGGTGCGCTTCGGAGATGACGAGTTCTCCACGCCACTCATTGCGCGCAAGTTCTCGTTCGGGAGCTCGGACGACGACGACGACCACGAAGACACTCCCGGCGGCGGTCATATCGATGATGTGGAGGGGGAGCTGAGCGTGTTGAGCCTGCTCGAGGGCTCGAGCGTTCACAGCTCGGAGCTGAACGATGCGTCTTTCCTCCGGGCCTTCGATGAGTTCCGTCGCGAGCTCAAGACCGAATGCCCCGTGCGATTAACTGGGTCTACCGGAGCGTCATCGTCGGCGGCGAGGGCACTGCTTAAGACGCTGAACACGTTCGTGACGCCCGAGAAAGCGAAGCCGACCGCTGCTGGAGGCAGTCAAATCCAGGAAATCGACGATCGTGAAGAGAGAGCCGATGAGTCGGTTCGGTCTCACGTCCGAACCAATACGGGTGTAAGCCGCCAGGGCCCGACGGAGACTCCGGAGACGCAGTGTGCGTCTCATGCTACGAGTCCACCGGCGAATGAGACGGAGCTGGTTGAGCGCCGCCGGCAGTTGTGCCTCGACATCCAGGCCGAGAGCGCGACGCTCGCGCTGTCCTTCGCAGCGGACGAGCGCCAGGCGGACACCATCAGGGCCAAGCTACGTGCACTTCGAGACGAACTGAGCGCCGTCGAGGCACAGTTGGCCGCCTAGCATGTGACGTTGGGCGCAGGTTTTCGTCGTGTTGTCCGTGACCACCAACATCGCAAATGCACCGAGAGGTAGACGGAATAGGAAACGACAGGGCACCCACTGCACAACTCGCTCAATAGACTCATGCGTACGTCGGCAAGACTCGACGGCGCGGCCTTCCAGTGCTGTAAGTAGCTCTTCAACGTCAGACAAGTCAAACCCAGCCTAACGCATGCAATGGTATTGAACCTACTATCCAGAATATATTGAATTACATATTCAACAAAATGCAATTAATAAAGAAAGATACGTTTCCATTTCCGTAATTGCAAGAACGTGAGCCTTTTTCCGCGAGCCAGAAAGCAGCACGAAGGAAGCCGCAGGATCGGGAAGGGAAGAAAGCTCACGCTTGTTGGAGTCCGCTAGCATGTCGTGGTGCACCATCGAGTCGGACCCGGGTGCGTCAACGCGTAGCTCTCTGTCTGGTGTACCCTTTCGTGCCTTGTGCGCCTCCAGGGCTTGCGTCCTGACGATTTTCTGCGCTGTTATCAGGCGTGTTCACGGCGCTGATCGAGGACATTGGCGTCAAGGGCGTGCAGGTAGAGGAGCTGTACTCGCTGGACGAGCAGCAGTTCGCGGACGTGTCGCCCGTGTACGGGCTGGTTTTCCTGTTCAAGTTCGACGTGACGCACGCGCAGATGGCGGAGGGCGCGACGTTCGCGCCCGAGGACAACGGGCTCTTCTTCGCCAAGCAGGTGATCAGCAACGCGTGCGCGACGCAGGCGATCCTGTCCATCCTGATGAACTGCCCCGACATTGAGCTGGGCGAGACGCTGACCGAGTTCAAGGCGTTCACGGCCGACTTCCCGTCGGACCTCAAGGGCCTGGCCATCTCCAACAGCGACCAGATCCGCCTCGCGCACAACTCGTTCTCGCGCGCCGAGCCGTTCGTCATGGAGGAGCGCAAGGCCACGGCCGACGACGACGTCTACCACTTCGTGGCGTACGTCCCCTTCGACGGCAAGGTCTACGAGCTCGACGGGCTTCGTGAGGGCCCGATCGTGCTCGGCGACGTCCCCAGCGAAGGCGGCCGTGACGCGTGGCTCCGCGTGGCATGCCCCGTGATCCAGCAGCGCATCGAGAAGTACGCGGCGTCCGAGATCCGCTTCAACCTGCTGGCGCTCATTCGCAACCGGATAGACGCGTACCAGTCGCAGCTCGCGCAGCTGGCCGCGCACGAGCAGACGCCCGAGCTGGCGCAGGCCATGGCGCAGCTCGAGGCCGAGATCGCCGCCGAGGAGCACAAGCGCGCCAACTGGGCCAAGGAGAACGTGCGCCGCAAGCACAACTACATCCCGCTCATCGTGCAGCTGCTCAAGACACTCGCCGAGAAGAAGCAGCTCGCGCCGCTCGTGCAGCAGCAACTCGCGAGCCGCTCCGCCTCGGCGGCCCAGCAGTAAGCCGGCAAGTCGCAGTACTGTCGGGAAGAGGATGGCCATGAGAGGTGAGAGGTGAGAGGTGAGAGGTGGGTGTAGAGGACACTCCCATTGAAGTAACAAGGCGTGGTCGATGGGTTGGTGCGCACTGCAGCTTTCCATTAACGCGTTCTCATCGAGATGTAGGGTGAAAGCCCAGTGTCGCATCGTCATCGTCGTCGCTCTCCTTCTAATACTGCGACTGACCGCCACGAGCGCCGAGCTTCTGCCGATGAAGGTGATGGGAGAAGCCCGGCCGCCACGAGCGCGTCGCCAAAAAGAACAACTCGTCTAGAGCGCCTTAGCACCCGCCACGCAGCTGGAGCACCATGTGGATCGTGCCGCCGGCCGCGACGTTGTAGTCCTGGAGCGTCTTGTCATCGGCGCTGACGGGGTGCATCAAATGGGGAAAGCACGAGCAACGTGAGTCAAATGTGCGTCTTGGAACCGAGTAGACGACCGAAAGACCTGACGTACAGCTGCTTGCCGCTGTAGATCAATCGGATCTGGTCCACCTGGATGCCCTCCTTCTCCTGCAGCGCCTGCTTCACGTGCAGGATCTGTCCAGTCCCGTTCCATCAGCAAAGAGTTAGCCACATCAAATCAACCCAGTCTGCACTACTGCGTAGTGCATCTACAACGCGGTCGACGCGCAGAAGAACGCGGACGCACCGTGTTGTCCGGTTCAAAGTTGAACGTTTGCTGCGACCGCCATCAGGGGCGAAGACACACACACACACACGAAGACGCGTCAGATACGATCGAGCCCGTCAACGGTACGGTATCTCCCAGCGCGCGTCCCTCACCTTGCGGCCCGTGAGCGTCTATTACACCCAGCACCAGCGATGATCAAACGCGCGTTGTGGTCGCGACGATCCGGTTACACACACGACAGAAAAGCAACAACATCGTTAGCAAAGCTGTCCACCCACTGGGTCTTCTCCTTTCCTCTCTCCATCGCTCTTTGTTGTCGGCTTCGCGTGCGCGCGCATCGCACGCGAGTGGTGCGCTCACTCATCCGCTCCCGGACGTAGAATAGTCCGCGCCTTCGAGCCACGTGGACTGCTAGCGACGCACCTTGATCTGGATCTGCATGGTGCTTGCTTCGGCTTGTTCGCTTGCTTGTCTTTTCCCAAGTGGGAGGCGCGTTCTTCCCACCTTTTGCCCACGTAACGTTGCGCGAACAGTTCATTTAATGTTTCTTTAAAGTTGCGGAAACAAACTTTTGTTCCGTCGTCATAGTCCATGAAGGCAGGGACGACGGTACGTTGTCGTCTCTGTGATTGCAGCAACTTTACGTTGGTCTTCGCGATTGATCGCCAAAGGTGTTGATCGCCAACTTGACCGCCTTGCTTCTTCGCCCCGCGCGCCTTCCTCCTCACTCGCTCGGAGTCCCCGCGGCCGCCATGTTCTCGCTATTCATGGGCCTGTGGGAGTTCCTGTTCTCCAAGGCGGAGCTGCACCTGCTCATCGTCGGGCTGGACGACGCTGGCAAAACGGTAGGTACGTTCGGCCGACGACCGGAACGGAGGCGCGCGCGTGTCTTTTTCCTGCTCTTGACGGCGTTAGTGACCGCGTTATGGCTGCGATAATGCGCGTGCGGCCGGTGCAGACGCTGCTGGAGCAGCTTAAGGGCATCTTTGGCCGGAAGCCGGGCATCCCGCTCGACAAAATCCCGCCGACCGTCGGCCTCAACAGTACGTGTTCGATGGCGCTTGCGGGGAGAAAACAACGACGTCTGACTCCGAATGGCGCGGTGGATGGACTGCGTGGTGATCTGCAGTCGCGCGCGTGGACATTAAGCGCTCCAGGGTCATCTTTTGGGACCTCGGCGGGCAGGTGCGTGCGCTCTCTCATACATAGTGCCGTTCGCCTTGCACTTCGTCTCATGCGAGAGGTTGTCGTGCGAACCATGACGGCGCAGGAGCGTCTGCGCGCGATCTGGAACAAGTACTACAGCGAGAGCCACGGCATCGTGTTCGTCGTGGACTCGGCCAACGAAGCGCGCTTCGAGGAGGCCAAGCACACGTTGCGTGAGTGGAGCTCGCGTCATTTGACGTGACCTGTGTGTGGCTCTAGTCGCTCACTGCTCCTTGCGATGCTTGTACAGACGCAATGCTGGATAACCAGGAGCTGTCGGGCATGCCGCTGGTGATACTGGCCAATAAGATCGACCTCGAGGTGCGTTCGGCTGCATTCGCTTTCGTCATGCGCGCTCGCTAACGCTCGGAGTGACCGTGCCTGACGGCTCTTAACAGAACTCGCAGTCGGTGCAGCACATTAGAACGCTTTTGGACGTCGAGTCGCACGCTGGAGCCGTCAACGGTTTCCCCATCTGCGCATTGACGAGGTACCAACGATCATCACTGGAGGGAGGTGTGAGTGTAAAGGTCGAGGTCCTGATGCGAACTCTGTGGTGCTCTGCTTTCGATGGGCATGCAGGGAAGGGATCGAAGTGGCGATGAACTGGCTGGTTGACGCCGTCAAGTCGAGCGACCGGTATTACGAGAAGGCGTCCTCCGGCGCGTGGAACGACTAGGAGAAGCCAAGTAGCGCGATGTGTGTCGACGTCGCCCAACGTGCGAGCGCTTCCGTGTTGAGAAGAAGTGCTGAGACGTTGGCGGCGACGTGCCAGGTATATAGATTCGGCGAGCCGTCAGGACTGATGCGATGATGGTGAGCCTGTTTGTTTTCGCTCCAAACACCATGAAATGTATCACCCCACGATGAAATGCCCGCTCTGTAAGGCAAAAACCACGTTCGATATGCATGGGCATAGCGCACTCAACGCAGACGAAAGCTTCGTGCACCGTTATTCCGTGTTTCAGCACGTGCACGCACCTGACAAAGTGACTCGACGCCTCTGCTTGCTACTGCTTGTCCTTTTCCTCTTCTAATCCCACTGGGCCATCGGTCGTTCCCTTTGTGCCGGTCCTTACAGGTTGCGCGTGCGCGCGAGCGTGCTGACCTCGACGAGCGAGTGGCCCGTCTTGAGCGCGATCTCCTCGGCCGTCTCGTGCTGGGCGAGCGCGTCGAACGTGGCCTTGATGACCGTGTACGGGTTCCGCTGGCCGTGGGTCTTGGACACGACGTCCGTGATGCCGAAGCAGTCGAGCACGCACGCGACCGTGTCGCTGACCGTCAGGCCCTTACCCTGCGGCGCCGGGCGCAGGAACAGCGTGCAGCTGTTCCACTTGCCGCGCACCTCGTGGAAGAGCGTGCGGTCGTCGAAGCGGTCAATGTACGTGAAGTTCTTCATGGCGAGCTTGGTGCCGCGCAGGATGGCGTCCGGCACCGACGCGCCCTTGCCGACCGCGTAGCCGGCGCAGCCCTGGCGGTTGCCGACCACGACCATGGCGCGGAAGCGCAGGATGTTGCCCTGCGTCGTCACCTTCTGCACCTTGTCGACGTGCACGATCTGCCGCAGCAGGCCCAGCCGCTGCAGGTTGATCGAGTCGTCCTCCTCCTCGTCGTCGAACTTCATGTCCTTCTCCTCCTCGTTCATCTCGCGGATGTCGCGCAGGATGCCCGTGTCGGGCGTCTGGTACATGCCGGGCTGGTCCATGTCCACGAGCGAGATCTTCTCCTTCTTGAACTCGTCCAGGATGCGGCGGCGCACCTTGCCGCGGTTCTCGGGCGCCACGGCCATGAAGCGGTTCTTTTTGGCGGCCGCGGGCATGCTCTGGCGGCGCGGCATGACGTCGCGGCGGTCCTTCGAGATGATCGGGTCATCCGGCTCGTCGTCGTCGTCGATCGACTCCATGTCCGAGAAGCGCGCGACCTGCAGCGCGCTCGCCGCTGGGCCCGCCGGAGCCATCTGCCGACGCGCGGCCGCCACCGCCGCCGCGCGGACCGAGAAACGCTGCAACATGATGCTTCACAAACTCGCGCCCTGTCCTCGAGAAACACGCGCACCGGCGTCACAGGATCCGTCAGAACAGCGCATAACTACGAACAATCGAGCGCACGCTGAAGTAGGAAAGGGGGAGAGGGCGCTAGCGCGTCTAGAAACAGAGCCAGCGCCTCGCATCCTTCGCCATTTCACAGCCATATCGCCCTGCATTCGCGCGCTGCGTGCTTACCTTGGAGCTCGTCGGAGGCGAATGAGTGGCCGAGTCGATTGGGGGGCTGATGGCGGGTGCGGTGGGCCACAAAACCCCGTCCAAACCGATTGTCCGCGCGCTGATTGGTGGAAACTAGGACGTTTTCGGAACTATTGCATTTATTGATATATATCTACAATAATGTCAAATAAACAATAAAATGAGATCCATAATTTTGACGACAACATAACGTTATTGACCGTATTCCGTCGTACATCGACCAGTTTAGTGCCGACTGAAGCGCTTTTTATCGGCGCCCTTTTGGACTGCGCGGGCGGTAGCATTGAAGGTAAAGCGGCGCGGGAAAGGGCGGCCCTGGTCTTCCTCTCCTTGCTGGTCGAACCGAGGGCACCATGGCGACCGCCACGGGCTCCTCGACACGCTGCCCGCGTCCGGATTGCACGGCGCTGCGCGAGGAGCTGGAGCTCGTGCGCGGCGACCTGCTGGAGCTCGAAGGCGAGAGCGACCAGCTGCACGAGCGCGTCGCGGCGCTGGAGGGTGAGCGCAGCGACCAGCGCACGCGGCACGAGCGGGAGCTCGCAGACAAGCACGAGGAGACGCAGCAGCTGTCTGCGCTCGTGCAGGACCTGACCGCCCAGCTGCGCGCGGCGGCGGCGGCTTCCGTGCCAGCCGCTGCCTCCGCTGCCCCGGCGGCCTCTAACACTGTGCTTCCATCGATGGCGGAGCTGGAACGGACGTATGCTGACCTACGCGGCAAGAACAGCGCGCTGGAGACGCAACTCGCGGATCTGCGCGCGTCCGTCGCGAAGGAGACGGCGGCGAGCTCGGCGGCGACGGAGCAGGTCGTGCGCATCGCACAGGAGAGCAAGGAGAAGCGCGGGGAGCTGTACAAGGCGCTGCAGGAGAACGAGCTGCTGCGCGGCGAGGTGGCGACGCTGCGGAGCTCGCTACGTAGCGTGTCCGAGAAGGCGACGGCCTACGAAACGTCCATCCGCGGGCTGCACGCACAGCTGGATGACTACCGCTCGGCGGTGGACGAACAGACGCTCGAGATCACGCAGCTGCACTCCAAGCTCCAGCTTGTCGAGCGGGAGAAGAACATCGTCGAAGCCAAACTCATTGAGATGGACGAGAAGGAGAGCGACGTCGAGGCGCTGACGCAGCAGGCGCGCGCCGCGTTTGACCTCGAGAAGGCCCCGATGCAGCGGGAGCTCACGCGACTGCGGGACGAAATGAAGCGACTCCAAGAGCAGCAAGAACAACAGCTACACGACGCAGACGAAGGCAGGAACAATGACCAAAGCATAAAGCGCGCGCCGTCTGGACGAGCAAGATCGGCCTCGCTTGATGCCGATGACCGCGACGTGAGAGAGATGGCCAAGCAGCTCGAGCTGCTCCAGGAGCTGCGTATCCGGGACAAGAATACCATTCTGGAGCTGAACCAGCGGATTTTGCAGCAGCAAAGCGACCTCACGAGTCTGACTGAGCACGTCGACACGATCAATGGCGACAGCGCTGCTGTTGAGCAGGCGGTTCGTGCTGCGGTCGAGAAGGAAGCGGCCAGCCATGCGGCGACGCACGCTGAGAACAGCAAGCTCTTGCGACGCCTCAAGGAACAGAGCACGCTTGTCCGCGATCTCGAAGCGCGTCAAGGGGAGCTCGAGCGGCAGCTAAATGATGCGCAGACGTGGAATGCGCGATATGAGCGCGGTGCGGGGCTGGAAGACGTCATGAAGTTCCAAAAGCAGATGCGCAAACAGCAACAAGCCAACATGAAGCTGCGCAATGAGCTGAATGAGCAAATTGAGGCGGCTGGGCGGTTGCATGCTTCTTTCGAGCGGTTAAAGGAGGAGACTGGACGGCCTTCGACGTTCCAGTATGACGACCTGGTGGTCGCCGAGCATCTCCAGGGGCAAGTTGCGGTCCATCGTGCCGTGATGGCGCAGATGGAGCAGCAGGTGCAGGAGCTTGAATCCGAACGCGTGCGATTGCTGCAGCGGCTACGAAATCAAGCGCGAGTGGCTGGTAGCAAGCTGTATGAGGCGCATGGGCTGACGATGGAGCAGTGGGAGGTCGTGGAAGAGTTCATGGACCAGCTCAAACGCACTCCGGAGGTCGCGAAGCGAGTCCTAGTCGCGGATTTGCAGTTGTCAGACGCCCGAGACAGCACATCAAACGCATGTCATTCAGCCCAAGTCGGTCGCGACGGGAAGATTGAAAGTCCACGAAGCGGGGAAGACACGGACGGATGGGAGCTTGTTGTAAAGGGTGACGCAGAGAATGCGCGACTACTCAGTGAAGTGACTCGGCTACGCGAAGAATTAGAAGCCGCGAAGATTGAAGCTGTATCTGCTCGCACTGCTGCTGCTGCTGCTGCTGCTTCATCTCACGAGGGTGACCAACCACACGTACAAACCACACGGGACCACGACGAAGAGGTCACTTCGCTGCGCACAAGCGTTCGAGAGTTGCAACTCCAATGCGATGGACTACTGGAAGAGCTGGAAGCTACCAAACGCGCGCTCGACGCCGAGAAACAGGCGTCGGCAGCAACAAAAGCCGCAACCGGCACAGCAGTTACTGCTGAGTCAGCGCTGAATGAGCCGGATGCTGAGAAGAAAGCAGCACCTCGTGCTAAAAGAGGCGCTAGTAGTCGCGGCACACAGACAATCGACGTACCGTCCAGTGATAACAGCGCCACCGCCAAGCAACAGCGTGAGGAGAATGACCTGGGGTCAAGGAATCCACCGCAGACGACGCGCAACTACGAGAACTCGGCCGAGTGCATCGCACAAACCGTCGTCAAGGCGTTGGAAGCTCAGCTCGCGCTGTTTAAGCAAGCGGCTACGCCCCACAGTGCTCAACCATCGACGGTGACGAGTGCTGCAGATGTAGATTCCTCGTCAGCGAGTGGGACAACAGAAGAAAATGGCTCCGCTCCGTCAACCGCGCGGGCGAAGACGCCTCGTGGCAAACCGATACCTGCTGCGGCTGCTGTATATGTTCGACCCCAGCAGGAGGAAGCGGCACCCGACCCAATGACGATTGCGTCGGACGAAGACCTGGCGAAGCAAATTGACTACTTGAAGGAGCTCAACGTGTGTCTCGACGAGCTCGCGCAGTCGGAGGTACGAGAAGAGGCGCTCGAGTCGCAGCTCCGCGAGCACGAGCACGCGTTCCAGTCGCTTATGGACCAGCACACCGTGCTGTACGCGCACTTCTTCCACATGCACGCGCAATACAGCGCGGCCGAGTCGAAGCTGAGGCGAGAACGCGAACAGCTAGAGGCGACGAATCGTGAGTGGGAGATCAAGTGCCAGCGTCTGGAAGCGGGACTGCATACTGTTGGAGGCGCCGATCCGCTTGACGCTGACATGTTGCCAAATGAAGCCCAGCTTCGCGCTCAGGTCGCGCACCTCACGCAGCAAATGGCAGCGTTCGAGGTGAATGGCGCGCGCTGGAAGCGCACGTGTCGCCATTTGCAGGAAGAGCTGCGTGCGAGCGCGGGGCGGAACGCCATGCTCGCGACCGAGTGGCTGGAGATGGAGAAGGCGCTCAAGTTCCGAATCCTGTACTTGGAAAGCTGGAAGCAGGGCGCCGACGACATGATGGAGCGCATGGACAAGGCGCTTGGTGCGAGTGTGCTCAAGCGCGTGTCGGACCGCCAGCAGCATGCGCTTGTGGACGTGCTGTGCCGCTACCGCGACGTGAGCAGCGCGTATGCCGACGTGCGCGTCAAGTATTTGGAGCTCTACGACTTGCCTGTTCAGCTCAGCAAAGCGCAACACCGGCTGGAGCTGCTCGAAGCTGAGCGCCGCGCACGAATGTCACCAGGCGAGAGTGGGAGCGGAGCCTCGAAGAACGTGGACAAGGCCGAAAAGAAGGCTGGTGGTGGTGACAAGCACGGCGGTTCTGCCTCGCGTGGGTTCTCGGCGGACCCGATTCTGCAAGAGCGCATCGCAGAGCTGGAACTGGAGCTTCAGGTGCAAGTGAATCGCGTTAAGGAACTCGAGAAAGAGCGTGCGAACAAGTTCCAAGAGCTGGAAGCGGGCGACGACCAAGGTGAGAGCAGTAAAAACTGGCAACAAGTGCTCGTCATAACAGCGCTAAACAGCGGGGAACCGACCGACCGCGTTAGTGGCAACGACAACGCGCTGGCAGCGGAGAACACACTTCTCTACGAGCGCATCAACGAAGTCGAGCAGCTCTACGATGCCTTGACGCGAGAGTGCGCCAAGTACAAGGATGTGGTGGCGTTGGCGGCGTCTCAGGCGAACGTACTGTTCAAAAAGATGATCCACGCGCAGCACGAGCGCGAAGACGACGCTATGCGTCGACGACAACTGGCGTCGGCTTCTGAAGACCACGCGCTCGTTGGGCATCTGCAGCTGGAGCTCATGCAGCTGCGCACGACGTACCAGCAGTTCGCGCTCAAGCACGACGTGGTGGTTGAGAGTCAGCAGCGCGCGCTTCTCGAGCGCCAGCAACTGGAGCTAGCAGTCGAACGCAGCGCGAAGGAACTCGCGGAGGTGCGTGACGTGTCGCGACAGAAGCTGCTGCGCCTCGAGGCGACGCTAACACAGGTCGGAACGCGCGATTTGACTGCGCGCAACACCAAATGGGACGCGTTCCGCAAGCGACTTGACGCGCTAGAGGACGATCTCCGCGCCGAACACACGCGGCGCAAGCAGTTGGAGCTCGAGCTCGAAGACAACATGCAGCAGCCATCCGCTCGCAGTGGCGGTGGCGGCGCCACCGCCGCAATGGCCGAGGTCAGTCGACTGCGCAGTCGCGTCGAAGAGCTGGAGACACGAGAACGAGCGCTTATCGCCCAGCTCGAGGCGACCGCTTCCAGTAACAACAACGCGAGGTCGCCAACGAGGGAGCAGATGCTGACAGATGAATTGGAAGACACGAAGGCGTTGAACGCGGACCTGCTGCGCCAGGTGCAGGCCGAGCAAGCGCGCGTCACTGAACTGCTGACGCAGATTGGCGCGCTTGAACGCGACCACCGCGAGCTGCGCGCTCAGAAAGAAGACATCGAGCTGGAGCTTCGGCAGCGGCTGCAGCAACTCGAATGCGATGGCGACGACAACCAGCGGCAGCATGCGCGCGAGTCGGGCAGCCCAGGCTCTCCCGTGCTGATGCGCAAGAAGGTCGGGTTGTACGAACAGGACCAGGCGCAGCTCCAGCAGGCAGCGCAGGCGACGATCGCGAGCTTGAAGCAGCTCGTAGAAGACAAGAACGAGCTCGTGCGCGAGTATCAGCAGAAAATGGCGGCCATTCGCGCTGAGGTCGCACAGAGCAAGTCGCAGGACCGCGCCGACGCCTCCAAGCTGCATAAACAGCTCTACGACGAGAATCAGCGGGTGATTGCGCAGTTGCAGGACACGACAGCGACCATTCGACAACTCGAGCGCTCAGGAAAAGACAAGCGCGCACTACAGGCGGCCCAAGAGCGGCACGAGCAGGTTCTCCGCTCGTGGAAGCAGTCGGAGATGGCGCTGGAGGAGGCGAGGCAGAAGATCTGCGAGCTGCAGAGCGCGCTCGAGGTCACTACGAACGAGCGCGATCTCGCCGAGGCGCGCGCAGGCGAGGCACTTGAGGAGATTGTGACTCTACAGAGCAATGCGGATGAGCGCGCTCGCCATGTGGAGCAGCTCGAACAGCGCGTGGGGGCGGCGCGTGGCGAGATGAAGAAGAAGGACGAGAAGCTGCAGCTGCTGCGTGACGCCATCATCAAACTCAAGGGGGAGTTCCTCAAGGCTGAAGACAGGCACGCGGTGGAGCTCGCGAGGGCACAGCATGCGCTGACGGCGACGCAGTTGGACAGTAGCCGGAGGAAGAAGAAGGCTGAGGAGCGGGAGGAGCAGGAGGATGAATGGCGCGATGAAAAGCAGCGGCTTGAAGCGCAGGTCAAGATCCTACAGGACAAGCTGGCGCTTGAGCGGTCGAGGTCGTCGAATAAGGAGGGCAACAGGCAGAAGCAGCGGCAGCAACGAGAGGAGGGTAAAGAGAAGGAGGACGGAGAAGGAGACGCCAAGAAGGTGAGAATTCTCGAGGCGGAGGTGAAAGCGCGCGCAAAGGAGGTTGAGGCGCTGGCGCGCGAGGTGGAGCGGCTTAAGACCAAGGTCAAGGAGCAGGCAGTGAATGAGGCGCGCACGGTCGAGGAGTTGGAGAAGAAGCTCAAGGTCGTTCAAGCACAGAACGCGGCGCTGCGCGAAGCGGCCAAGCCGGAGGGGGTTACGACGGCTGATGAAGGAAGGCAAGCAGACCAAGCATCGCTTGAAGAGCGCGAACGGCTCCAGGCAGAAGCAGACGCGGCGACGGAAACCGCGCGCAAGTTGCAGCGACGCGTAGATATGCTGACGTCGCGACTGAAGGAGCAACAGCAAGCAGCAATGACCAAGGAGGAGGAGCTCGCGGCGATGCGTGCACGCGTTGAGCAGCAACAGCACGAGCTGAAGCGCCGGCAGCAACGCGAGGAGAAGCAATCTGGCGCGACGAGTGACAAGCGAGAGAGCGACGCGGCTGCTAAATGGAGAGCCCAAGCCGCGGACTTGCAACGACAGAACGCCTTCCTGCAGGAAACGCTAGTGCTCAAGCGCAGCGAGTGGGAAGACGCACTGCGCGACCAAATGGCGCGGTACGAGGCGCAGGTGGCGCGTCTTCGCCAGCGACTTTCGCGTCGGTACGGGCTTCATCGCGACGGAAGCGATAGCGATGGCAATGATGAAGGTAGAAGCCAGCTGCACCGTGAAGAAGCGCGGTTCCTGGCGTCACAGGAGCTGCGGGACGAGCTGGCAGCACTTAGCGAGGAGCTTCGCGCCCGTGAGCAGCAGGACATGGCCAAGGACACCAAGCTGCTCGAACTCGAGCTGGAGGTTGAAACGTTGCGTGTCGAATGCCAGCGGCTGCAACGCCTTTCATCCGCGTCGAAACCCGCCCAGCAAGACGCATCGCAGTCGTCTGCATCACGAGGACGCGCGGCAGACTCGAGTCGGTCGGCGCTGCGCAGCGATTTCCACGAGCGCGCGGCGCTCGAGCAAGTGATCGAGAACATGAAGAAGGTGATTGAGAAGCTACGGAGCGAGAACGACAAGCTCCGGCGCGCGCAAGGAGCCACCAACGGTAACGGTGGGGCTCACGTGACTCCCGAACAATTCGAGCGACTGCGGAGACAGCTACGCGAACACAAAGACGTGCGTGCTCGGCTCGAGACGCAGCTTGAACAGCTCCAGCGCGACCTGAACGACCTCAAGAAGCAAAAGTTGAGGCTGCAGCAGAAGCTGCGTGCCGCTACTACTGCGAGCTTGGCGGCGTCAGCAGCTGACAGGCGGCTACAGGACAAGGACGCGCAGTTGCGAGCGACGGAGCGAGCGCTGGCGGAAGCGAATGCAACGATCGCGCAGCGCGATGAGGAGTTGCAGCGGCTCCAGGACGAGATGGACCAGCTTCAGCTCGAGGCGAGATCACCCGTCGCAGGGCCGCGCGATCAGTCGCGTCGTATCGATGAGCTGGAGGAGCAGATCACGGCGCTCGAGGACGAGAATACGCGTCTCACGAACGAGCTCGCGGCGTTCGATGGCGAGTTCTTCGAAGAGATCGAGGACCTCAAGTACAAGTACGCGGAGGCCGTTCGCGACAAACGAGCGCTCGAGCGGCGCCTGCTTCATGTGCATTCGTCCCGCTGATGAATGAACAAGACGAGAACGGAAAATGCAAAAGGGCAAGGCTTGCATTACACAGTTGGACACTACTTGGCGGCCGTCCTCTTCGACACGCCAGCGACCCTAGTAGTCGTCGCCGCGGGACAGGATCTCCTTGCACGTCGGGCGGAGGATGAGCGTGTGCTCGTACTGCGCCGTGTAGCTGCCCTTGACGTCCACGAGCGGCGGGTAGGCCGTGACGATGCCCGTGTCCACGAGGTTCTTGAGCGCCATGAGGTACTTCTCCTGCTTGGCGCCCTTGGGGTTGATGGTGGCCGAGCCGCCGTCCTCGCGCTCCAGATAGCGGCGGCAGAACGGCAGCGTGCCGAACGTGCGCGTGATATGCGCGAGGAGCTTCTTAGCGCGCGGCAGACGCAGCGGCACGTGAGGCGCGTCGAACGCCTTGGCGTAGTGCGAGCACTCGCCGTCCTCGATGACGTAGCCGCGGCCAGTCGTGCCGAACGTCTCGATGGCGAAGATCTCGCCCTCCTCCATCTTGGTGTTGTCGCCGCTCTTGACGATGGGCACGCTCTTGCCGCCGTGGATCTGGTATGAGCCGATCGAGTGGCCGTTCAGGTTGCGGATGCTCTTGACCGGGTACGTCGTGCCGTTGATCGTGACCTCGTACGACTCCATCACCTCCTGGATCGCAGCACCGATCTCACCGAGACGAGCATCGATACCCGCATGCTTGATGCCCTCCTCCGTCGCCAT
>JAADYG010000705.1:0-16623 GCA_023338115.1 Phytopythium boreale | reverse complement strand
TCAAGTGCGGAAAAAAATGCTGCCATCGTCTCAAATACGATTTGAGGAGTATTTGGGCCGATTTTGAGCGTTGTAGAGTTCCTATTGGCTGATTTTCGGGCCAAAATTGCGACCTCATTTACTTTTGGCCAGGACTGTAATGGTCACGCAATTAATCGTCGAGTCCTGTTAGCATCTAGAGGCATGCGTGCACAGTGTTCACGTCCCACAACGACCTGTTGTAGCGCAAAAACAACACCATCTCGAGCGACATCGGGCTCATCGAGTGCCGGTCGAGCCCGTAGGTCGCACGAGCCATACTGAACAGGCGCTCGGCCATGTTGGACGTGGGCGGTATCGCCCCGACCAGGTCGTACGCGTCCTCCCCCGCGGACACGCAAGCCTTCTTGAGCGCTTGGGCTGCGAAGCCGTCCTTCTTCGGCTTCTTCGCGTTCGCGGGTGCAGGGCGTTCGTCGTCGGGACCCGTGAGGAAAGCCTTGAGCGACGCCTTCTCCTCACGGGTCATTAGGTGTTGAACGCGCCCCTGCACCTTGACGCACGCCGACTCGAACGCTGACGCGGCGACGATACTGGCCCGCGCATCTACATATTTCAACAGAACAGAATCCAACATAAGTTGGCATTAGAGTGAACCGAACAGTGTGACGGCTTGGACTTACCGAGGTAGCCTTTCATCGTCGGCTTCAGAGCGATGAGGGCGTCGAAAAGAATGCGCACCTCCCACATCGAGATCTCCTCCGACTGCAGGCGCTTCGACACAGACTCAATGTTCTTGAGATCGTCGAGCAGCGCCTTGAGGCGCTTGTGCTGCGCCGGCAGCGGGAGGAGATCCGCTAGCTCGTCGTCCTCCCGGTCGACGAACTCCACAATCTGGAAATAGCGGTTCACCATAGAGAAGGTGCTGCCCCAGCGAGTGTCTTGCCGGAGGACCGGTCGGAGCTTTGTTTTAAACCTATTTGACACAGTCACAAAACACACAGCAAAATTAAAATATTAAAATAGGGAAAGGATAGCATCAATAGGATAGCATCAATTTTAAGGAAAATATAGAATTTGGGCGTACTGGAGCTTCGCTGATTGGTTGAACGTCCGCAGCTTTACCATCAGCTGTTGAACGCGCGCCAATTCAGCCTCGACTGGCTGCATTAAAGCGGTCACCGCCAAATTGAGACGGTGACTCGCGCAGCCCACTAGAGGCACCTTCATGATGCACGCGAGTTTCTTTTCAAAGAATAATTGTCACTCACAAGGAAAGCAACCTGATCAATAGTCTTACCAAAAAAGCCAAGCACAGTGGCAATGGCTGCTTTGTGCGTTTCAGCGTTGTGGTTGGTGTCCGGGTCGCTGATGACCGGAGCCAGCGACAACAGAGGAGACTGCATCACACCATCGACCTCGTAACACCCGAACAGGGCGAGAAAGTGGTCGCTGGCGTGCGACCAGCCGTCGAAAATGAGCCCAAACTTGCTCGGCATCTCCGCGGCGATCTTGGCCTCGAACGCCTTCGTGAGCCGCTCCATGTCGCCCATCAGGGTCTCGGTACAGATAGCGGGCAATGAGGAGTGCCTAGTAATGACACGAAATAGCTAAAGTCAATACAACCGCAATTGTGCCACAATAAAGCACATTGAGCCATCGTACCTGCGCGTTTCGGTCAGCTCATAAAAGCTGAACGGCAAGCCGCCCATGACGGTCCACTCCAGCCAGCCGAAGCGCGTCTTGGTCTTCTGGCTGATCCAGGACAGGGGCGAGCCTGTCGCTGCTGGACCATCGGCGAGCATGTCCTCCTCGTAGTGGGCGTGCCGGAGGCGGACGTGCTGCGCCAAGTTGGTGTAGCCCCGGCCCGCCCTCTGCTTGAGGAGGACGCCGCACTCCTTGCAGTAGAAGAAGTCGGTCGTTTCCCCGTACTCATCGAGAGACGGGGAGAAGAAGAAGAGGGCAACCTGCTTCTGCGTGAAGCGGGGGCGCTGCGGCGGGGCGGTTAGCACAATGTCCGGCATGGTGGAGTTGTGGGGAGGGTGGTGGGCTAGGAGGGTGGTGGTGGAGAGCGACGGCGCGGCAAAATGGTAAATGGTAGTGATAGGGAGGTTAGCGTGGAGGCGGAGCAATGCACTCCCGCGGCGCACAGATTGACATAACGAATGGACGTGAGCGGCTGTGAAATAGACTTGCGCAAATTATACTATAGTTCCCTCAATGAAAATACTTTTGACTTGACTATAGTATGAGCGGCAATTAATATGTAAACGTTACAAAAAAATCGCGTAAATTATCGCGTTTACGTCAAAACCACCACACCATAAATTATTGCATCAGTTAGTTGCAGTTAATTGTTGGTATAACGGATTTTTCGGGAGCCCTGCATGCCACAACACCGATTTTCTGGTACTGTAGCTACATGCATTGCACTGGCCTTAGAACGTGAACGAGGCGTTGTCCTGGTCCTGACGGTTCTGCCGCTGGCGCAGGCGGTCGAAGCGCGCGGTCAGCTCGTCAAAGTCGGGAATCGCGTCGCTGCTCGGCGGGCCTGGAGCTGCTGCTGCTGCCGTTGGCACAGTCTGGGCGTTCCACTCGTCACCAGCAGGAGGTTTGTCTTCTTGGGAGGAGGCGGCGCCACCGGCAGAACGCGTCGTGTCCATCGACTGGGTAGCCGACGTCGAGTAGTAGTGCAGTGGGGCGTTCGTGTACGTCGCCACGCTCCGCCGAGTCGAAAACGCCGGGGCGGGAGGCGCACTGCTCTCTGATGGCAGACCGGAGGGCACACTGGGCAAAGCGGAGGGGATCTTCCCGGGAGGTGGCGCCTACCGAGACAGGTTCGAGTCCACACATCCACAACGTGTGAGAGGCAAGACACCTCACCTCACTCACGGCCAGCCAAGCCGATCACACGCACCGTCGCGTAAAGTGCCGCAAAGTCCGGCCCAGAGACCGCGGCGCCTGTGACGGTTGTGCCCGTCGGCGCCGGGATTGGCGCGAGTGGGTCCTCCACGACCTCTTCGTTGGGCTCCCAGTCCACTTTGAACTGCTTTGCGATCTCCTTCATGTAGTTCACGACCAGGTATGCGCTTGGCGGCTAAAGCGAACGACTCCACGTCAGCGTCGCCGCCAACAAGCCGAGCAGACCGATAGACAGCACCTACCCGGACGCTGAGCTTCTGGATGACGCGCTCATTCACGCAGCCGTCGACGTTCCGGATCGCGGCCGCCTCGAAGTCCTGTCCGTACTTCTTGGTCAGCTGCTTCTTGACCTCCACAAGCTCCGGGATCTCGGTGCGGCTCGCCGCCCAGATGAGCGTGCACACCGCCTCCCGCATGTCGTACGGGCACTCGCTCTCCGACTTGACCAGACTCTGCGCTCAGCAGGCAGAGACACACACGTCAGCAAGCAGCATTGAAAAGACGCGCGCAAGCAGCGCGTCCATCAGGACGCACCGCGCGCTCGGCGATCAGCTCGCAGAGCAGCTCGAGGATCTCGTATCCCTCCATCGTAAAGTCGTCGCGGATGATGCCCTCCACCTGCACAACCGCATGCGCACCGTCCGTCAGCGCACAGAGATTTCATCACCTTCAAGGCAGCGGGCACCGACGAGGAAACGCACCCGGATGCGCGCCTTCTCCTCCTTGCCCGCGGCCAGCAGCGTCGCCACCTCTCGCCGCTGCGCCACCGCCGCGTTCGCCTTCTTGTTCTTGACGATGTTAATGCGGTGCACCGCCATCTTCAGGTTCGGCTTGAGCTTGTTCACGTTGAACCCGAACATGCTGCTGCAACGCACTCCCGATGCTTCTTATCGACTGGGCTTAAGGCCTCGGCGCTCGAGTCCGGAGGTGGTGGTGAATATGCAGCTGTCCAACGTTTCCACGAGCGGATTCTTTCCAGAGTGAATGCGTTGTGCTCGGTGATGAACCTACAACATGGGGGTGGTCATTTTAGGGAGCTCTTCTCATTATCTATTGGCTGAAAGTGGTGAGAAATAGCGAATACGACGCGCTGGTTGGCTGAATTTGGAGAAAATGATGTGACACCGCAGGTTCAAGCTGTGCGATACAGCATAAGCGCTCCAAGTCTGAGAATTCCACCATCGCGAACGCCACGCGAATGGCACAGGGCGACGCCGCCGCCGCGCGGCAATGACGCAATGAGAACGAGCGAACGTGTGTCGATTGCAGCTACGGTCAGTATATGTAGAGTTAAACTAGTCCCCCCAGTTGGCGGGCTTCTTGTAGCGGCCGGTGAACGTCCGTCGCGAGGACGACGACGAGGGCGTCGACTCGGACAGCCGTGAGGCCGCGATCGCCGCGTCGGTCTCGCTGGCCGCGCGCCGCTTGTCGTCCGCGGCCCGGCGGAAGATCCCGAGGTGCGTCTTGGGCTGCTTGGGGAGCTTGCCTAGCGTGTCGTCGCTGGCCGTCGAGAACTCGCTGGAGCTCGCCTCGCTCACGCGCGAGGACGCCTCGGACGCGCGGCTGGCCGTCTCTAGGCGGCGCTGGATCTCCTCGGCCGACTCAAAGTACACCACGTCCGCCTCGGGCTTGGCACCGGACGACGACGACGCGAGCGACGACGTGGACTTGGTCTTGCCCACGCGCGGCTTGGCGTCCGCGGCGGCGCCCGTCCCCGGCGGCTTGTACTTCTTCTCCAGCACGCGGTAGTAGTACCAGCCCGTGAGCGTGATGTACGTGCCCCAGATGAACGCTGCCCTGCGGAACTTGGGGCTCGCCACGACGGCCGCCACGAACGCCAGGAGCACGCCCACGCACCACAGCACCACGCTCATCCTCGGTGGTGTGAAGGCTCGCCTAGCGCGGCGAGGCAGGCAGAACGGAAGGAGGCGCCAGCGAGCAGCAGGGGCGGAGAGGAACGGGATCGACGCGACACTGGGGGCGCGCGAATATGATTATGATACTAACGTTAGTGCCACGCGCGCTCTTTTCTTGGGGCGGACGCTTTTCCCCAACTGCCCTCAGGTCTGGTCCTGCGTTCTATTTCGGGGGCGGTCTCCACTGCTGGGCACACTAATTTCGGGTGATTACGCACCGCGATGTCGCGACAAGGAGGGCGGAACGAACAGCCAATCTCAGGCAGACTTACCTTATTCTAGGTCCAGGTCCTCATCAAGGATGCGTTTAGTGTGTGCCACGTATCGGAACTCCCGGCCGCGACCTTTCGCGTCCCTTCACGTCCGACGCGCCTCGTGAGCACTCGACGATCGACTCCACCAGCACTTGTACGCATCCGACCACCAAGCAGGTGCCATGACCGAACCGCTGGAGGCGCTGATCCCCAAGACGCAGGCGCAGCTGCAGCCGCTGGTGCCCAAGCCCAAGCTGGCGGACAAGCTGCTGAGCAAGCCGCCGTTCCGGTTCCTGCACGACGTGTTCGCGGCCGTCACAGCGTCGACGGGCTTCGCCAAGGGGCTCTACAACGACTTCGAGGCCGACTCGGCTAACCTCAAGGAGAAGCACCATAAGATCGCGTACCTGGACAAGATGATCGTGTGCGTCGGCCAGGCCGTCGGCAAGGATGTGGACGTGCGCGCCGCCAAGATTGTCGCGGGCCTCGAGCCGGAGAACACCAACCTGCTGCTGCAGGCGCTCGCGCAGGCGGCTGGCAACTCTTCGCTCGACTGGGCAAAAGCCGTACAGTCCGCGCTCGCCAAGGTGCCGTCGCTGGCCGCGGAGGGGGCTCCGGCTGCTGCCGCTCCCGCCGCCGCTGCAGAGGCCAAAGGCAGTGCGGAGCCACCAGCACCCGCGGCTGAGCGCCCATCGTCGAAGGAGAAGAGCAGCGACGCCGACCGGGCAGCCGCCGCGGAGGCGAAGACGAAGGAAAAAATTTGCCTCATGCACGTGTCCCCGACAGTAATTACCGATGCTAACGCCAGCCTTGCCTGTATCGTAGGCGAAGCGCGACAAGGAAGAGGCGGAGCGCAAGGCAGACGCTCAGCGCCGAGATGCCGAGGCGAAGGCTGCGTTTGAGGTGGCGGCGGCCCCCGCTGAGAGCAAAGCTGAAGGTGGCAGCGGAAGCACCTCGCGCGCGTCGTCCTCGTCTTCATCCAGAGATGCCAAGAAGGCTCCAGCAGACAACAACGCCAGCGGCAGTGGAACCAACAACCAAGTCGACGAGGCGCTGCTGCAGAGCATTAAGGAGTGCAACGGAGATGTCGAGCGCACGAAGGACATGATCGAGAAGATCATCGCCAAGCCGAAAATGTCCGCCAAGTTGCTCAGCAAGCCGCCCTTCCGCTTCTTGCACGACATCGTGTCCGAGATCACGCGAGTGACGGGGTTCGCCGACGGCCTTTTCAGCGGCGAGGAGCTCGACGCGGCTGCCATCAAGGAGAAAGGCCCCAAGATGGACTACCTCAACAAGATCATGCTGTGCGTGAGCTGCCAGCTCAATGTCGAAGTCGAAGCCAAGGCTGCCAAGATCGTCGCAGGGCTTGAGCCAGACGACACGAACAAGTTCCTGCAGCTTCTTGCCCTCGCGTGCCGCAACGGGAGCTCCGCCGAGGCTGTACAGCGCGTGCTGGCAGGCGATATCGCGCTGCGCCCCGGCGGTGCCGGGAAGGCGGCAGCCTCAGGGGGCAGCAGTGCGTCGGCGATACCATCAAAGGCTTCGGCAGAGCAGCGGGAGGCGACGCCCGAGGCCAAGCTTTCCTCCCGTTCTACCACGCCTCAGGACTCCAAGTCACGCCGCGAGCTCGCTGAGGAGAAGCAACAGCAGCCATCACCACCGTCCACCTCCGCGTCAGCTCCCCAGGCCGCGCCTGGCAGCTTTTCCGGTCCGATGAAGCCACTCGCGGTGACGAGCAACGAGAATGACAACGGAGACGAGAACGTGAACCTGAACTTCGGCGCCAAGGAAGCGGACAACGCGGACGGGAGCGCGGCACCGGGTACAAGTGGAGGTCTCGGCACCAGCCGAACGTCGCGCCCCACTACGGCACGTCGTCGGCCGCCGAAGCTCAAGGAGAACGTCACGGAGGTTGGCCGGCTATTGGTGCATGATACCAAGGTCGCGCCGGTGGTTGGCACCATGAAGGATGGCGACAACAATGACAGCGATGACGAAGCTATCGGTGACGCCGAGGACAACGACAGTAGCAGTAACAAGTCGTCGGCGTTGGCGTTGGAAGGTGGGGCTCACGGCCGACTGGTTCGCGACATTCTGAAGGATCAGAACGCAGAAGAAGAGCAGGCGCGCAAGCAACGGGAAGAAGAGGAGCAGGCGAACGAGGCAGAGACGGAAATCCGTCTCGGACGCCGAAAGAAGTCGCTCAAGGAGCGGTCGAAGGGCTCAACCTCCAACCTCGCCGAGATGAACGAGCTCCGGAACAACATCCAGAAGATCTGCCAGGCAGCCAACCCCGTCGGGAAGGGCATCGAGTTCGTGAACGAGGACTTGGACGCCATGTCGAAAGAGCTCGCGTACTGGAAGAAGGAGTACGCCAAGAAGCGAGACGCGTACGAGGAAGAGAAGAAGAAGACGGACGAAGCGCTCCAGCCGCTGCAGACGCAGCTCCTCGAGGTCGATGAGCAGATCAAAGAGCAGATCCACAAGATCAACTCGCTCAAGGCGACGATTGCCAAGAACGAGGAAAAGACCCAGAAGCTTCTGCGCATGGTCGTGTCTGCCTAGTTAGTCGCACCGCGCCAATACCAACCGGGTCTTCTGGATGCATTCCCTCGTGACTGAAGCTTCTTTTGTTTTCATTCGTCGTGGCGCCGAGCTATTCTACTACACATCTAATCACCCTCGGGCTTTCCCTCTACCACCTCCCTCCGCTTGCCGGAGCGCTCCTGGACTTCGGGCATGTCTTGTTCACGGCGCTTGACGCTCTTCGGAATCCACGACTCGTGCTTACTCAGCTTCGCGCGGCGCAAGTCGTCTAGCGGCTGGACGGTGTTCTTGTCCGAGTCGCCGAGCCACGGGGCGGCCTGCGCGGCCTGGGTGGGATTGCGCACGAGCTGCGGGTACCACTGCGCGCGGATGTTCCTCTTCTCGCTGTCGGAGAGGTCTCCGCGGATCGCAGGGAACCAGTCGAAGATGCGCTGCACGACCAGCGCCGTCGCCACTGACAGGTTCAGGCTCTCCGTGAAGCCGAAGATGGGGAAGTAGACGCGTTTGTGGGCGGCGGCCAGCATCTCGGCGCTCACGCCGTCCGTCTCCCGTCCAATTACGACCGCGAGCTTGTCTGGAAGCGCGCTCGGCCTGGCGTTCGCAGTGAGCGACACGGCCTCGGGCGAGAGATCCGTCGCCCAGATGGTGCACCCGAGCTCCCGCAGCGCGGCGACGCACTGGGAGATGCTCGAGAAGCTGCGGATTGACAGCCAGACGGCGCAGTTCTTGGTGATCTTCTTGCCGCCCGCCTTGTGGTTCTTCACCTGCTTGTCGTTGGCGTTGATGAGCCAGACGTGCTGGATGCCGAGAGCTGCCAGGCGGTCGAAGTTTCAGAGCGCCAAGCGGTCAGTTCGCCGCCTATCCAACCCAGTTGCGGTGTTCCCCTGCGACTGACCTTCCGCTGTGCGCAGCACCGCCTGGTGGTTGTGCGAGTCCATGCACTGCTCCAGCACGAGGATGAGGCGTCCTGGGGCCAGCAACCAATCACGCACACGGGGTTAGTACCCGACTCGGCGGCCGTCATCGCGTCGTCCGAGCGGCGTCAAAGCTAGAACCCACCTGTGCGGGACTGGAGCACGGTCTCCGCTCTCCGAAGCCGCTCGGGCGCGTCTGTTGCGCTCGCAGCATTGTGGTCGTCACTCTCTACGGAAGTCGGTACGAAAGAACCAAACGAGTGCGTCGATGCGGGCCACGCCATTCGCGTTAGTCACGGCGGTTGCACGTATGCAACGACACCCTGCCGCTTGGTCGCAGCCTTTCGTCACCTGTGAGAGGCGGCGCGTCGGCGCCGGGCGCGCGCGTCGTGTCGGCCATCGCTTGCGGTTTGGAAGGACGAAAGTGTGTGCCACTCTGGGGAGCGCAGGTACGGTATAAGCGAACAGCCTACAGCCTATTTGAGGAAAGATGTGGCGCCTAAAATAGGCAGCATTCGTCCTCTAACTTACCTATCAACATTCGGGTTGCTTTAGCCGAATAACACCATTAAGTACATGCGTTCAGTCCAGGTCACGAGTCGTGGCTCACGGCGCGCTTCAAGTCCATCGGCCGCTTCAAGTTGACGACGACGAGTGGCGTGTGCGTGTGTTTGTGTATCTGCGTTCGGTGTGTTGCTTCGCCGTGGCGGTGAACTATTAATAGGCTGCGGCGCGCCGGCGACGTCTAACGCGCAAAGCGAAATAAAGGCCCCACTCGCTCAGAAGCAGCGGCCGAGACACTTCACCGCTTGGTGGAGCGACCAAGCACGCTCCTTCGGACGCCTCCCTTCTCGTCATTCGCCGTCACTGCGTCGCTGGAGGCGAGTGCCGTGGCCGTGATGAAAGAGGAGGCGGCGCGGACAACCAGCCCCCCGCGCACTGGAGGGGTGTCCAGACAGCGACGGACCAGCGACGGCAGCGCCTCTCCCGGCGTTTCGAATGGGAACAACACGCCGCACCCACGCACCCCGACAGCTCCGCGAGCCATGCCACCCTTGAGGGAAGAAGAGGGCCGACGACCAGCGCCAATGCCACCGGTGAAGGCTCGAAAACCAGACAATCATGACGAAGGAACTTCCCATACGTTCCTGACGGCGTTGGCGCCGACAGAACAGCTGCGGCCGTCGAGGATGAGAGCGCGGGAGTTGCGCCCGCCGTCCCCGCTTGGGGCGCTTGGCCCGTCCTTCGAGGCTGACTACATTGGCGCAATGAACGGCAGCGCGGACCCGCCGTCGACCACCAACTATGTCGGATCGGAGGCGATCCAGAAGTTCTGGCGCATATTCCACCGCCAGGACGTTGTCAACAACAACAAAGCGATCCTTGCATCGCCGCCACGACCAGGCAGCCCGTCGTCGTCGGAAGCAGCATATCACCAGCATCGACCGGCTGATCACCCCGCCGGCCGGAGCAACAGCATCGCTGTGGTAGGCCTTGATCGACCGCGGTCGGCACGCACGACCTACTTGTCGGCTGTGCGGTCGATGCGGCTTTGCGCCGAGCCGCTAGGAATTGTCCGAAGGTGAATCGTTGAGAAGGGCGGAACGGCATCCTCCTCCGCCTCGTCAAATGTCGGCGGGAGCACGACGCAAGAAGTTAATTTGAGCAGCTATCGCATGGGAGACGAGTACGCGGCGGCCTTTAGCATCGGATTCCCGTTCATTCCGGGCGTCGAGGCGCTCAACATGGCCCACAACCGGATCACCGACAAGGTGGCGGCGAACCTCATCTCGAACGCAGTTGCCGCAGCTCCTGGGTCGAACTTGCAGCAGCTCAACCTGTCGAACAACGCGCTATCGCTTGCTTCATCGCAGGCACTCTGTGATCTGCTTCGCGACTCCAAGACGCTGGTGGCGCTCAATTTGTCGCACAATCAGCTCAAGGACCGCGAGATGCAACTATTGTGCGAGGCACTGCAAAAGAACCAGACCCTGCTGCGCCTACACCTATCCGAAAACAAGTTCGGTATTCCAGGCATGACGAGCATCGCCAAATTCCTCGAAGAGAACGCCAAGATCGAGGAGATCTACCTCTCCTGGAACCAAATACGCGGTGTTGGCGCACTCAAAATTGTGGAGACGCTCAAGTTCCACGCGTCACTCCGCGTCTGCGATCTCTCGTGGAACGCGCTCGCGTCCAGCGAACTGGTGAAGCCACGCGCTGTTGTTTCGGCACTCGCTGACGCTCTAGCCAGCAACAAAGTGCTTGTACACCTCGATCTGTCCAACAACCGCTTCGACGTGGAAGACTGCGCGGTCTTGGGTAAGCAGCTTGAGAGCAACCAGACGCTGATCGGACTTCATATGAGCGGCAACTGCGGTGCAGTGGACTCGCGCGGGTTCTTGGTCCCCAAGCAGACCGAGACGACCCTGTGGGATCAGCACAAGTGCTATTCGATGGCCGTATTCGAGGAAACGTATTGCGAGGCCGGTTCGGGTGTGTTTCCTGCTCACCTGACGCCGCTGGTAGACAAGAACTGCTGGTATTGCGGCCACTGGACCGAGTACCGGTTTGCCTGGACCCCTTCTTCGTCGCAGGGACCGTTCGGTGGGTCACAGGATGCCTACGAGATCGCCTCTGACATAACGGTTCTGCTTCACTTATCGATCGATGACTGGCGCGGCATCGCCATGAATCGACGCGACGACGGCTCCTTCACGTCATACCGGATCCTCCCACCTGGATGGACCAAGTACTTCTTCTCGGTCGTGGACAAGTCGCTGGCCGATGCCTCGATGGCTGTCAGCTACCACTTCCTCCCCGAAAAGCGCCACACGCGGCTGCTTCGCCCAACGGCGAACGATCCGGCACAACGCAGCGAGCAACACGCACGGAATACGTTCGGAGATTTGGAGTCTGTCAACGTGCTTCGGCTTGGGAGGCGTGATGGTCGCGATCCCTGCAACACATTGGTGCCTCGATCGTCCGGGAAGCAGACAGAGCGCCGTAGCTCGTGGGATATCAACAAGAGTGTCTTCGCGCGCCGCAAACGCGAGTCCATGTGCCGAAACTTCGTGGACACGGACTCGTTCGTGGGAAAAGCCTGTACGGCGGACTGGCATCAGTGCAAGGTCGACCGCTTCATCAAGGACCCCGTGCGGCGCAAAGAGGTTGAGACTTGCGTGACCAAGTACTTCCGTGAGATCAGCAACCTGTACCGGCGCTACTGTGGCTACAACGTCCTCACAAGTCTCGTCGGTCTATCGTCGTGTACGCCTGCGTTTGCCACACAGCTGCAAAATGACGTGACGTGTGTTCCGTGGGGCGGATACATGGAGCTCTTGACGGAGGGAAAGATCCTGGACGAGGGCTCCGACTATTGCAAGCTCGCAGACCTCGAGAACGTGTTCGTGGCAGCCAACCTGGAGCTGACGCAGGAAGCAAAAGAGAAGGACAACCCGGACCGCAGCCTCACGCGATTCGAGTTCCTCGAGGCCATCATCCGCATTGCCATCAACAAGTACCACCGCAGTACGTCGTCCTTCGTCGGCCAAGGTTTGTGACGAGATGGCGTATTGACTCCTGGTGGCATGGCATTGTTTCTCCCTCTCTGATGTTTGGCAGCGAGCGCGTGCGATACACCGGCCAAGGCGGTGGAGAAACTGCTGCAAGATAACCTGCTTCCAATTGGCGCGGAGGACGCCAACGACTTCCGCTCCCGGTTCTTGTACACGGAAGAGGTCAACGACACCTTTTCCGAGCATGTCGTGCTGGTACGTTGTTGTCTCTCTGCTGTTGCGTTATTGCGCCTCATGACATGCGGAACTGACGTTCTGGCCTAATCAACGCTTGGCTGCAGCTACAAGAGATCTACAACTCCAACATGGGCAAGTACTGCAAGTCGGGTGAGAAGAAGGGTATGCAGCTGATCGAGTTCCTCGTCCTTTTGTAAGTGCCTCGCACGCCTCCTCCCGACTGGAAGCGCACCGATGCTAAACCGTGCATATCTCGCGTCTCTGAATTGGCCACGGGCTATTCAGAGAGAAGTACCAGGTCTACACTGACTATTTGCGCCCCAAAGACGTCAAGGACCCCTTCCTGGCGTGCAAGCTGGTGGTTCTGGACGAAATGGCCAACGCCAGCCACAAGAAGCTGTATATGACCGACTTCATGGAGCTCGTGCTGCGCGCGAGCGTGCTCCGGTACCCGCCGCGGCCCATGACACTGCCTGAGGTCGTCAAGAGCCTTCAGAAGCTGTTTATGAACCACTTCTACAAGCACGAAGCCCTGCTGGACCAGTTCTGCAACACCGTCGACCAAGCCATTGTGCAGGACCGCGTCGAGGCGTTCGCTAGCGCGATCGCGAACCACCGGAAGCGAGAGGAAGAAGACGAGGACGGCGGAGAACCTCCGAGAGCACAAAGCTGTCGCCCGAGTCGACGAGGCTCGTCCAGAAGCCGCCGCCCGTCGATAGTCGCAGAGAGTGCCGACGAGGCCAAGCCCACGGGCGACGACGAAGCCAGTCGCGCTGAGAGGTGCAGCGATGAGGCGGAGCAACCGCAACAGCCCAGCGATGGCCTGCAATCACCTCAGCTACCCACTGAGAGCTCGGAGGCTGGAGTGGCTGCTACCGGTAGCTGTGACTTAGTGATGGCAGACGCCGACGGTTCTCGCGCCCAGCAGGCGGCCGAGTCGACCACGGCTCTCAGGGATGCGCAATGAGCAAAGTAACCAAAGCTTCGTTCAGCAATCAGGTGCACGTGAAGCCAGCAAATAGTGAGAGGTTAGTCGGCTAAAGTGGGCAGGAGGAGAGTCTCCATGCATCCGACGCTTGCAGCGTGCAGAGGTTGCGATCGGTGTCAACGGTGCAACCGGAATAACCTGGTGCGCGTCAATATCCGTATTGTGGCACAAAATTACGCCATGTACCCTCTGTCAGACACAAACCGGTATTTCAAACCGGTTTCGAACCCCTAACCGAAGGAGCCGCCGCTCGCCTCCTTCGACTCCTTCACTTGCACTTTCGCCCGCAAGAACGCGAAGGCGAGCGAGAAAGCAGGCGACTGTCTGTCTGTTCCTCGCGGTTCGTCGTCGCCGCAATGAGCGCCAAGGCCGCGCCGAAGCACAAGCAGAAGCGCAAGTCGCTTGCGGAGGACTATGGCGGCTCCGTGGGCGAGGACCTGCTCGAGTACATGGAGGAGGACGAGGCGCGCGTCGTGGACTCGGTCGACAGCGTCGGCGCGTCCAGCAACCTGTCGCGGCGCATCCAGAACCGCCTGCTCAAGCTGAACGAGGTGGCGCAGCGCGCGGCCGGCGGCCCGGGCGACGGCGGCGCCGCCGGCTCGGCAAACGACGGAGGCGCCGGGTACTTTGACTTCTCGACGCTGTCCATGAAGAAGGACCACGCGGCGCGGCCCGTGTGGGTGTGTCCGAATGGGCGCATCTTCCTCGAAGCCTTCTCCCCCATCTACAAGCAGGCGTACGACTTCCTGGTGGCCATCGCCGAGCCCGTGTCGCGCCCCGAGTTCCTGCACGAGTACAAGCTCACGCCGTACTCGCTGTACGCGGCCGTGTCGGTGTCGATCGAGACGGAGAGTATCCTCAAGGTGCTGGAGCGGCTCTCGAAGAACCACCTGCCGGAAGTGATCATCAACTTCATCCGCGACTGCACGATCAGCTACGGCAAGGCCAAGCTCGTGCTGCACCACAACGACTACTACGTCGAGAGTCTGTACCCGGATGTGCTTCGCAAGCTGCTCGAGCACGAACACATTCGCGCGGCGCGCGTCAAGGAGACGGCCGAGGCTGCGACCGCCGCCACAGCCACCGCGATAGCCAACAGCAACGCCACCACTCCTGGTGCTCGGCCGGAAGACGCCGAGTTCATCCACAAGGACGTGTCAGCGGAGGACCAGGCCAACATGCAGTACCAGAAGCTGCTGAACGAAGACTACGAGGCGGGCGACGACCATGGCGGCAACGCGAATGCCGGTCAGCAGCAGAAGACGGTGCGCACCGTGTCGTTCAAGATCCGCAAGACGATGGTGGAGCAGGTCAAGCGCGCGTGTCTGGACCTGGACTACCCGCTCATGGAGGAGTACGACTTCCGCAACGACAAGACCATCCCAGACATCGAGATGGATTTGAAGCCCACGACGCGCATTCGTGAATACCAGGAGAAATCGCTGAGTAAGATGTTTGGCAACGGCCGCGCTCGCTCGGGTATTATCGTACTCCCTTGTGGTGCCGGCAAGACACTCACGGGCGTCACAGCCGCATCGACGATCAAGAAGTCGTGTCTGTGCCTTTGCACGTCGGCGGTGTCGGTCGAGCAGTGGACGGCTCAGTTCAAAATGTGGACGAACATCCCGGACAAGAAGATCGCGCGTTTTACTTCCGTTGCCAAGGACTTTATTGACCCGGACTCGGGTGTGATTGTGACGACGTATACGATGGTGGCATTCGGCGGCAAGCGCGCGCGTGCGTCGGAGGAAGTCATGCAGATCATTCAAAGCCGCGAGTGGGGGTGCATTCTGCTCGACGAAGTGCACGTCGTGCCGGCCAAGATGTTCCGTAAGGTGATCGGTTCCATCGCGTGCCACTGCAAGCTCGGGCTGACCGCTACGCTCGTGCGCGAAGATGACCTCATCGGCGACCTCAACTTCCTGATCGGCCCCAAACTGTACGAGGCCAATTGGATGGACCTGACGCAGAGCGGCTTCCTGGCCAACGTGTCTTGCGTTGAAGTCTGGTGTCCCATGGCGGGCGAGTTCTACCGCGAGTACCTGCGCGAGACCAAGAATGCGCGTCGCCGAGCGCTCCTGTACGTTGCGAACCCGAACAAGTTCACTGCCGCCGAGTTTCTGATCCAGTACCACGAGAAGCGCGGCGACAAGATCCTGCTCTTTTCCGACGATGTATTCGCTCTTCGGCTCTACGCGACCAAGCTCAACAAGGGTTACATTTATGGCGGTACGGGCGAACGCGAACGCATGCGGCTGTTGCAGTCGTTCCGCAACTCGCCACTTGTGAATGTGATCTGCATTTCCAAGGTCGGTGACACGTCGATCGACTTGCCGGAGGCCAACGTTATCATCCAGGTGTCCTCGCACTTTGGCTCGCGGCGTCAAGAAGCGCAACGGCTTGGGCGTATCCTTCGCCCGAAGGCGAACGCCACGGGTGGGTTCAACGCCTTCTTCTACACGCTCATTTCCACCGACACGCACGAGATGTTCTACTCGAACAAGCGCCAGCAGTACCTTGTCGACCAGGGCTACACGTTCAAGGTTGTGACGGACTTGTACGACAAGAACACGTTCAAGGGGGTGTTCACGAAGAAGGAGGCGCAGCGTCAGCTGCTCAACGAAGTGCTGAGTGCCGACGTTGAGAGCGCGGCCAAGGATGAAAACGCTGCTATCCGCGACGACGAGGACTTGTCACGACTCGAGCTCTCGGGCGGACGCAAGAAGAAGAAAACGGGGTCGCTTGGTGCGCTCTCGGGTGCAGACGGCACCAAGTACATGGAGTACTCGGCGGGCCACGGCGCGAAGCAGCGCCACAATCTGTTCCGCGACCGGTACCGCTAGTCGGTTGGCCTCGCTTGGATATCAGCGCGGTTGGGTTTGCTAGATGCCACAGCATCGAGATCGTAAGCGACGACGCCGGCGTATCGAGGCCGTTCAACGCTTCACTGATGTTTGGCCTTGCGCGGAGCTCAAGAGCAGGTCAGCGCCGGCCATTATGACGAATACACCATATCGTGCGATACCAGAGCGAACTACAGCATGGTGGTTGTTGACGTTGTGATCATGGTTTTGTTTGGTTTTACTAGGTATCTTGTACATTGGCTAATCTGAACCAAGGACAGAGCACCACCAAGTGTTCTATCCACTCAGGGTCTGGTGGCTCACACGCGCACTACAAGCGCTCGCGAAGGAGCACACATGAGATGCTTACGCCAACTGCTCCGGCGTCTTCGCCTCGCCGTACACGGGCGACGCCACCGACTTGGCCTGCTGCTGAGCGCGCGCGCCGCCGTGGAACAGCGGCTCGATCTCCTCCAGCACCAGCCCAGTCGTCTCAGGACACAGGAAG
>JAADYG010000704.1:0-16647 GCA_023338115.1 Phytopythium boreale | reverse complement strand
TGCTGAGCGAGGTGAGGACATGCAATTGGGCAAATAGGAAAATGGCGTCATTTGCATTTTGATTGGGAACACGATCGAACGAAAATTGCACTTGTGGGAAATGTACTTTTTCTGGGGCTAAAACCTAACATTAGGTTTTTGGGGTAAAACCTCATTTTGCACTTTGATTGGGAAATTTGGCAACTTGATTGGGAAATGGTGTATAATACAGGTACTGTACAGCGATGTGGTACAGTAATCCAATGGCCCGATCTTGCGCTTACGATTATGCCCCCAGCTTCGCCTGGTTGAAGTCGACCGTTCAGATCGACCAAGGGATCTCAGAGGAGCCGATGCGCTCCTCCTGCATATTCGTTACTCTACCGCGTGGAGTGGGGCTTCTATCACCACTGGCAGTACCGTACTAGTATACAGCATGTACATTTTTACAGTAGCGTGCTTCCTTGTACAGTATGTACGTCGCCTCATCTCCATCTCGTGTCGATGCCATCACGATTGTTGTTATTTAGTCAGTCATTTCGCGCGTAAGCAGTATGCAACAACAAATTGTCACCGGCGACGCAGAAGCGCGTGAGTTGGACGCTTGAGCCGGTGAACAGCAACGAATCCATTCAGATCCTTGATTTCTGCTGGACCAGGTTGAGGTTTGGAGCGTGCGGTGGCAGGTGCCGACTGCTAGCGATCCTCTCAGTGCTTGCGTTGTGTGACGTCACATGCGGTCAGAACGAAGAGTCCGCACGTTATTGTGTTGCACTACCGCGTGGCCCAGTGTCCACAGTGCAAGACTGCCCATGTGCCTCTCCCGGCCGATCTGCACATCTCGGAAACGAGTCAGCTAATTGATCAAGTGTTGATTCCGCAGCTAGGAGACGTGCAGCGAGTACTGAGCGGCGCACGATCTTGAAGATCGGCTTCTGATCCTCGTTGACGCTCACGCTTGACCTATGGGGGAGCAGGCACGACGCAGGCACGTGCGCATGCTGCACAACTACAGTGCATAGATCCAATCGATGCGTGAAGGCACGCTCCGATCCTTCGCCGCCAGACGTGCGCCCTGTTCTGTCGGCCTTCCTTCCGGCTTGCCACTTCCAAACTTCCCAAGCCCAAGACACCCAGTCCCCACTTCACTGTCACGTCCACGATGGGCTTCACTCGCGGTGTTTCCGCTCTGTTGGCGCTGTCGGCGCTTGGCCTCGTCTCGGCCAGCAGCAGCTGCGACTCGAGCGCGCTCAACACGACCGAGACCACGTACACGACGTCCAAGATCGAGAGCGTCGCCACGATCGCCAATATGTACAGCCGCGGCGTGTGCGACGTCGCGCGCGCCAACCGCATGTCGGACCCGTCAATCCCGTTCGCGGCCGGCACGACCGTGATCATCCCGGCCGAAGTCTGCGACCCAGACGGCACCACGTGCATCACGGTGCCCAACCCGGAGACGACCAATTTCTGCCTCATGGGCGGCCCACACCTGTACTACACGCAGCGCAACGACACGTACCGCACAATCGCCATCGAGCGCTTCAACATCTCGCTCGAGACGGTGCTCACCGCGCTAGACGTGGACGAGTCCCAGGCCGACGTGGTGCTCGCGGAGAGCCAATTCGTCAAGATCCCGTCCTGCTACCCGAGCCAGTGCATCCTGCAGCCGTACAAATTCACCTACGGCACGTACAAGGACTTGGCCGACAAGTTCGGCGCCAGCGTGGGCCAGATCATCGCCTACAACCCGACGTACAGCCACAGCGTGGCTGAGGCGGGCGACGGACCCGTCTTAACCTTGCCCATGAACTGCACGGCGCTCGCCGACACCGTCGTCGCGATGACCTAGACGTCGTCGATGAGGAAACAGGCAGCTCCTTGTCCTGCTTGTTTGTTTTGAAGTGATGGGTATCTACAGTACTGCTACAATAAGCTAGTAATAGATGCCATCTCCTGTCTAAATGCCTTTCAAAGCACTCTATCACGTTCAAACGGGCGTCAGTTGAAGTGTGGCGACCACTGGTCGGGTGCGAGTCGCAGAATGGTGTACTTCACACCAAAATGAGCTCGTTGGGGTGGTCGCAGGCCGGCGTGCCATAATCTTTTGATTCGGTCAGGCGCGTGACTGCCACAATCAGCATGATCAGGAGGACCATAATCACGTTGAAGGGTTCACTTGAAATTAGTATGGCAAATGGAGTGGCGAGGCGGTTGGGCTGGCAAGGTGGCGGGCGGATGGACTGGTACTGTACTGTACGTGGTACCACGCCACCTGCCGCTGCCGTGTGGATGAAGCTTTAGCGTTGAGAGCTGTCAATGGACGGCGTCACCTGCTTTCACTATGGACGGAAGCGTGCACGCATTGATCTGCATTGAGACACACAGACGCTTTCCCGTCTCCCTGCATCTAGTGCCTTGCTCACACCCAACCGGGCGGGACCACTCACCCTACTTCAAGCAATAGTCACTGTGCCTCCCCTGGTGGTTCCCACTCGCACCCTCTTCACTTTCCAACTGGATGCCTCGCGTTCGCACGGCCCGCCCCTCTGTCCATTTCCCCTTCACTTGGAACCGACGACGATGCTGCGCGTGGCTGTCGCCGCTAGAGGACTTAACACCGGACTCTCGGCCGTCTTTGTCGGCCGCACAGCCCCCACCCGCGTCATCTCGTCGTCGTCGGCGTCTTCGAGCCCGATGGGCGCGAGCGACGACGGGCTGGTGGAGCGAGGCAACGTCGTGGACCTGATCAACGGCAGCCCCTCGGCGAGGAACAGCGCGGGTGCGTGGTGCCCTAGCCGAGCAATGCACTGGGTCCGCTCGCCACTAACGCTCTCATCCCACGCCAGAATACGTCATGGCGCGGCTGGACGACCTCGTCAACTGGGGGCGCAAGGGCTCGCTCTGGCCGGTCCAGTTCGGCCTCGCCTGCTGCGCCGTCGAGATGATGCACGCCGGTAGAGTCCTCTCTCTCTCATCCTCTTGCTGGCGTGATATGGCGGTGATGATAGCGTCGCTTACAGCGTATCTGTGTGTGCCTCGTAGCCGGCTCGCGCTACGACTTTGAGCGCATGGGCATGGTCTTCCGCGGGTCGCCGCGCCAGACGGACGTCATGATCGTGGCCGGCACGCTGACCAACAAGATGGCGCCGGCACTGCGCCGCATCTACGACCAGATGCCCGAGCCGCGGTACGTCGTGTCCATGGGCAGCTGCGCCAACGGCGGCGGCTACTACCACTACTCGTACGCGGTCGTGCGCGGCGTGGACCGCATCGTGCCCGTCGACATTTACGTGCCCGGCTGCCCGCCGACGGCCGAGGCGCTGATCTTCGGGCTCATGCAGCTGCAGAAGAAGGTCAAGAGCAACAAGTCGCTGCTGCTCAAGGTCCGCAAGTGAGTTTTTGAATCCGTGTTGTAGCTCCATTGGAAGGGATGGAGCGCATCGCAGAAAGACACCGACAATGTCAGTTTGCCAAGCCATCGTATCCGATTGCAACGCATGTTATCTCGTTCATGAGGGGGTTTACATCACCATAACCAAGACGATCGCACCAAGAGCTCGCATTGCAGAGGTCACGGCTACTTGTTCTGTGGAGGAGGAGGTACTTTGGAGGCCCGACGCACTCGACGAGGACGAAGAGGCCGACGGTGATGAAGACGAGGAAGTCGCGGTTGCTGAGGGTGCGTCGGTGTTGATAGCAACACCGCAGTAGGCGAGCGCAGCGTCGACGAGGCTTTTGGCGTTGACGCCGCTGACTTCGTAGTCAGGGAGCTCGGACGCGAGGCTGCTCATGGATGCCAGGCACGTCGAGTCGATGCAGAACGCAGTCAAGTCAGCCCTGTTGGCGGTGATGTAGAGCCCATCCGCGCAATGAGAGTTCGCGTCCGCCTCGTTGTGCAGCTTCAGGATCTGTGCGGTCTGCGAGAGTGTACACGGGTAGGCCTTCGCCGACTGGAGACCAGCCAGCGAGGACAGCAGCGCCACGAGAGTAAGCAGTAGTCTCGCCATTCGCCCTGTGGGAGTCGGGCTGCTGGTGCCTCGGTGGCTGGGCGTGCCGAACTCAAAGCAAAGTCAAATGGCGAATACTAAACAGTAGCGGCTCCGAATTTTGACCCACGCCATGTTCGGAGAGCAGGAAACGACACGGCGGGACCGATCCGATCAACTCGACCGCCTTGGATTCCAGGAGCAATGGAGACATTGGCGGGTCGCAGTGGATGTACTGTACGTGCTTACAGTGCGTTTGATCGGTGCAGTACACAGGCGATCACGTCATGGAGACGTTCCGTGCGATGATACACTGTACCACGTCTACGGTACACTGTGCCGTCAGCAGCAGCTCTTCGAAGAGGAGAGCGACTGAAAAGTCCACAACGCTGTTGTTTCGATCCACAAAAAGCGTTTTTTTTCCACAGAATGCGCGCTATTTCAACAAAACTGGAGTCTAAATCAACAAAAAAGCATCACTTACACTTGAATTACTATAGGGAGGTTGACCCACCCGTTTTTGCCGAGCCTGTGGCATGCCGGCCTACGGCCGGCGAAAAAAAAAAACTCGTTGCAGCGCTCGCCTGCGGCTCGCTCGCATATCTAGGGCGGGTCGCTATCGCGACCGCAGTCACAACGTAGGATCATGTACATGAGTGGGGCTGCATGCTCGCTCGCGCTCGCATTTGCCTCTTCAGACAATCGGCATTTGAGATTAAATTTGAGATTAACAGTGTAGATGTCGCCCATCCTACTCTTTTGTGGAAAAGTCATGCTTTTGTTGTTGATTTTTCATATTTCCTCCTTCGAAGAGGGTCTCATGTGGCGCTTTTCCCTCTTCCCTCCCTCCTGTCCGACGAGAACGAAATTCTGCTGCTGGACGCCTCAAAAGCGCCTTTACACGCTCGTTCGAACGCGCGGGCCAGCCGGTCGACTTCGCTTGCCGTCAAGTGTGGACATTCCGTCGGCAGCTTTTCTCAGCAAGCCGCCTTTGGCGTTCGTGGCATGTGCCGCCCGGATTTGAAGGGCGGCATCCAATCAGCAGGCGCGATGCATGGACCAGCGACTGCCGGGTCGATTGTGAGATTGTGAGGAGGTGCCGGGACTGTTCGAGACGCTCGTGCCGTCGGAACTGCTGTACAGTCTACCCCGACTCGGGCGCATCGCTTCCACATGATCCGGCACCTGTTGTCCATGTTTGGTGCTGCCCGGCGGTGTTTACCTGCGTGTTTGCTCGCCAGACTGAATGCGAACAGAGCCCGTTGTACAACTGGTCAAGCCGCGCCCTTCTGTGCCTTTGCCTTGTGCGATTGTGGCGACCAAGTCATCAGCATTTAGAACATGACTGCACTGCCTCTACAGTGCATGAACACAGTTCAGCAACACGATGCTGACGAATCACAAAGCCTTGCGTATTCACGGGCTGATCAGTATTATTCTCTCTGGAATCGCACAAGAATTGATTCGTTCTACAGTACTGTACCGTACTGTGCAGTATCAACAATCTAAAAGAATATTCTTTATAACTCTTAGGGCGAAATTGATTCCAAGCGATACAGTAGCTGATTCCAAAGAATCAATACTGATTCCAAAGAAATAGCTTCTGTTTTAGGGCCGCGCCGTTCTGATTGGGCCAATCGCCTCGCGGATCGGTCCGGCACCCGTCGGGGACGGAGAAAAGGGGACCCCAGCGTCCATCCCACGCCGTCCGACGCGTCCGCTCCTCAACTTTGCATGCACGCCGAGTCGGCGGTAAACAACCGGCGCCGGCGGACGGGGATGCGTCCTCACTTCCGTCCCTAAGAAATCAAGCGATCGCGAGTGTCCTGGCGCCACTTCCAACTACAAACGCGCGTGTGTTGGCTGCGGCCCTTCCAATCGCCACTTTTGCGGCTGCGGACCCGGTAATTTACGGCCCCCACCCGTCCGCACGACGTCCCCAGTGGGTCAGTTGGGGACGGGCGTGCGCGGATGAAGATCAACGAGCTGCTGAACGCGCCCGCGCGGTCCGCACTGGCGCGTCCTGATAAGGACGAGTGGGCCGTAGACCGAGCCAAGGCGGCCCCGGGTCGGAAGCGCATGGACATGGCGTCCCTGGGCCCGTCCGCGCAGCCGCAACGGTACGTTATTTACCGTGTGATTGTCATGTTTCTGCGGACGGGGCTGGTAACTTACCGTCCGCGGTTTTTGCGGTCCTGTCCGTCCGCACAGGACGCACCCTGCGGCGTCCGCACCCGCGGACGGCCCGCGCGGACGGCCGGCCGGATGGGCCCGTCCGCGGCCGGACCTGTCCATGAGCCGCATCATCCAGGAGCTCGAGACGTCCCAGTCGCGGCCGGCGGCCGTCCACTCCATCCGCCCGACCATCCCGTCCGCTCCCGCGGCCGCCGTCCCCAAGGTCGCGTCCGCCACGTCGCCCACTATCGCATCCGCGTCCGCATCCGCATCCGCTCGGCGGTCCAAAAGCCAATCCGCAGATCCGTCCGCTGCGGCCCGTCCGCGGGGCCCCCGTCCGCGCGGACGCCTGGGGCCCCTCACCGACTCGGAGAAGCGCGTCAAGCAGCGGATGCTCGTCAAGCGCTCCTACTACCGCAAGCTCGTACGTCCCGTCCCCATCCCGTCCCCATCCCGTCCGCACTCACAACCTGTCCACGCCCGTTGTATTGCAGGACACGCTGAGCGAGCTGCGGGGCGAGGTCGAGGCGCTCGAGCAGGAGTTCCAGCACGTCCTCCACGCGTCCCCATCGCGCCCTACGACCGCGGCCAACAGCACGGACGCCCTGCGCGCGCAGTACACGCAGCTGGCGGTCGCGCAGGACGCGCTGCGGCGCGAGAACGAGCAGCTGCGCGCGCAGGCCATGGACCAGAGCAAGATGGGCACGCGCGTGCGCATTCTGCTGGACGAGGAGCTGCGGGACCACGCGGCCACGCGGGACGCGCTCGCGCGGGTCCACAAGACGTTCCTCCCGTCCCCGCCGGCCAGTCCGCAGCCCGAGTCCAAGCCGTCGGCGCCGCCGTCCCCACCGACGGCCACTGCGTCCTCGATCTCCGTCGCGGGGCTCACGATCCGCCCACTCTCGTCCGCAGACTGCCGGTGCATCACGCGCGCGGCCGTCGCGGACGTGCGCAGCTTCCGGGACGCCGAGACGCGCGCGGACTCCACGGGCGCGTGCGTGTTCGGCTGGCGGGACCGCCGCCGCGTGGACCCGGACGGCCGCACGCTGCGCTTCTGCCTGGAGAAGACGTTCCGCGGCCTGCCGGCCCGCGAGCTGGCGCGCCGCATGTGGGGGCTCGTGTCCACGGCCCGCGGCCTCTCGCGGGTCTACGCGTCCGCGCGGACGACGCGGTTCGAGCTGCTGCAGCGCGTGGACGACGCGAACGTGCTCTTCTACCGGGAGATGCGGGCGGACGGCGCGGGGGACGACCCCGACCGCAGCAGCGTGGTCAAGTCGTTCGTGCTCGCGTCCCTGTTGGACCTTGCGGACGAGCCAGCGGCAGGAGGGGACCGGTTCCTGGTCCTCGTCCGGTCCGTGGACCCGCGGACCCTCATCGTGTCCCGCGCGTCCGCGGAGGAGGACGAGACGTGGACGGACGTGTTCAGCTGGGGCGTGTACGAGAGCGCGGGGCCCCTGGGGGAGCACTGCCGCAACGCGTTCGGCGGGTTCGTCCCCACGTCCCCCGCCCCGTCGTCCCCGTCCGGCCGATCCTCCCCGGCCGAGCGGCCAGCCAGGGGCACCCGCGCGGACACGGCCTTCTGGCTGCTGCTCGTGCTGGTCATCGCCGTCCGCTGCGAGAGCGAGGTCGTCGGCTCACCCTTCCTCCTCCCGAACGAGCAGGGCGGGCAGGGGACGCGGATCGTGTAGAGTAAGAGGAGCGTATGTAGTGTAGGGGGCAAAAATCATATATCCATCCGCATTGGCAGCTATCAGTCGGGGACGGGAGGGGACGGCCCCTCCCGTCCCTGTCCCCTCCCGTCCCTACTTGGCCTCGCCTGCGTCCGGCGCTTGGCCGCCGTCTCGGGCCGCTTGGACCCCGCGGAGGAGGAGGACGCGGACTTGGACTTCTTGGCCGTCCGCGGGCGGGACGAGGACGCGGACGCGGACCCGGCGGCCGCACCGCCACTCGCGGCCTTCTTGCGCGTGGCTGCGGGCGCGTACCCGTCGCCCTCGTCGTCCGACACGTACACGAAGAAGGGGTTGCGCATGCGCTCCAGCTCCTCGGCGCGCGCGATCTCGTCGTCCTCCTCGTCCGCGTCCAGCAGGAACGCGTCCGCCGCTCCAGACCCAGCTCCAGCTCCTCTTCCCCCGGCCGCCCCCGCGTCCGCAGCTCCCGACTTGCGGCGCCGCTGCTTGTCGCTGGACGTCTCGGGCCTCCGCAGCGAGCTGGCGGTCGGCGAGCGACCGTGGAAGCAGGACCCCGCGCCCGCCGCTGCTGCTGCTCCTCCTCCTCCCCCCGCGGCCGCCCCGTTCGAGCTGCTGGCGACGCGGCGCACGCTGTTGCCGGCCTTGTCGGGCGCGAACTCGAGCGCGTAGTCGTCCTCATCGTCCCGCCAGCGCACGCACTGCGCCTCGAGCTGCGCCGCCAGTTCGCGCTCGCGGGCCAGCTTGTCCTCGACGCGGCGCTTCTCCTGCTCGGCCAGCGCCTTGTCCTGCGCGGCCAAGGCGAGGTGCGCCTGCGTCTGCTGCAGCACCTCCTCCTTCTCGCGCTGCGCGCGCGCCGCGATCTCCTGCGCCTCCTGCACGCTCACGCCCTTCTCGACGACGATCTTCTCGACCACCTTCTCCACCTCGATGACCTCCTGCTGGACCGGCGCCTGCGGCTGAGAGGTGGGGACGGAGGAGGAGGACGCGGCGGCGAGCGAGTCGCTGAGCGCGAGCGAGCTGGAGCTCTGCGCCTGCTCGAGCGCGCGCAGCTTGGCCTGCAGCGCCTCGATCTCGCCCTGGAACTCGCGGATCATGGCGTCCTTGGGGTCCTCGTTGATCTTGGGCTTGTTCTTGATGTGTTTGGCGCGGCTTGCGTAGCGCAGCGTGGTGAGCGTCTCCTCGTAGTTGTAGTCGGCCGGCCCGCAGTTGGCGATCATGACCGTCTTGGTGTTGCCGCCCAGCGAGTCCTGCAGCAGCCGCGTGAGCTTCGAGTCGCGGTACGGCACGTGCTTGGCCTTGGTGTCCACTAAGGCCGAGATGACGTTGCCCAAGGCCGAGAGCGACAGGTTGATCTTGTTGGCCTCCTGCAGCCGGTTGTCCGTTGCGCCCGTCTTGGACTGCCGCTCGCTGCCCGCCAGGTCCACGAGGTTGAGCTTGCCCACGCACACGTGGTCCTCTCCGCCGGGCTCGGGCGACGGCGTGAGGCACTCGACCACGATGGTGAAGAGCGAGTGCGAGCGCGAGGACGTCTGGTTCATGAGCGTGGCGCCCACGGCGCGGTTCTTCTTGCCCGCCTGCATGACGTGGTCGATCTCGGCGGCGTCCTTGACCACCTGCGACGTGAGCGCCTTGACGTACACGCCCTGGTCGGCGCTCTCCTTGAGCTCGAGGCTCGCGCGCGGGTCCTTGCCCAGCAGGTCGCGGATCTCCTCGTTGTAGATCTCGAGGTAGGACGCGCGCACGAGCATGCGCATCGAGGACGAGACGGCCACCTTGTCGAAGATGTGCCGGAAGGAGGCCGGGATGATGCCCGGCTGGTCCCCGTAGCCCTCCATCGTGTGCGACTTGCCCGCGCCCGTCTGCCCATACGCGAAGATGGTGCCGTTGTAGCCCTGCACGACGGCCTCGACGATGCCCGTGGCCGCCGTGTCGTACACCTGCTGCTGCGTCGACTCGCTGCCGAACGCCGCGTCGAACGTGAAGCTCTTGGGCGGCTCGGAGCCCACCGGGTTGCTGATGGACACCTCGGCGCGCTCAAAGTTGGCCACGGCCACCACCTGCCGCCCGTCCTGCTTCTCGCGGCTCGACATGGGCCGGATGCGCACCATCACGCGCACGCACTCGTCCGACTTGGCCCCAGACATGGCGGCAGGAAGGGGGAGAGCGCGTGGGCGTGGTCCTAGAGGCGGAGAGCGCTGCCGTAGATCTCAGACCTGGCAAGGCGAGCGATCGGAGACTGACGGACCAGGAGCGGCGGCGAGCGGCGAAACGAACGAGTGCGGCGGCCAAGAGGCGGCGGTGGGCGAGACGCCCGGCGGTTGGTGTACTGGTATTTATAACTGCGTGGTGGTGGGTTGTGTGAGGGCGCACTGAGCTGTTGATATTGAAGTGCCAAGGCGGACTTTTGGCTCGGAGCTCACGTTGTACTGCACCATCTTGCGCTTGGACGTGCGCGTCACTCACTCGGGGCAGCGTCGCGCCTGGAGATAGAGCGGTGACACACCATCGCGCGGCGTTCGGGGCACTGCATGGGCCGGTTCGGATGACGAGCTGCCCGACTCGACGGTGTGTGCTGCTGTACACAGTACACAGTACTGTACGTTGTGTGACTGCCACGATCGACCACCGCAGCCGCTCTCCCTGGGGCTGGTGGTGGGACGGCGTCGGTCGTCGAGAAGCGTCTGGTCGAGTCCGATCGCGATCGGTGTCATGACGTACAACTCGACACGCGACTGCAGTATGTGAGTAACCTTGCAAGACAGATGTCTGCAATACATGTATGCACTGGGGAGTTTGTGCACTGGGGAGTTTGGGCCGAGCTCGACGCGTTTCTCCCCGCCCACTTCGTGCGTTTGGTGGTGCGCATTTGCAAGACTGTCGACGCGTATAGTACGCCGTAATAACACGCGCGCGTCGGCAGGGACACGAGCCATCGACCTGGCGCTGCGCGGACGCGCAAGGCATTGATCACAGCGTAACTTGGACGCCGTGTCCGTTCGAGCGCCGGTGCCTGACCGTCCATCAGTGTCTGACGTACAGCAAATGTACTCACGCCCTGCCCGTGTGACCCTCCCGCCCGATCGCGCTGCTCTTGCCGCCCTCCCATCCCGTTACGCGTCGCCTCCGTCTCCAGTTCAAGAGCGAGGAGGAGGCCGAACACGATGTGCGCCGGCCCCTTCTCTCGGCCCCTCCCTCCCGCCGTCTTCATGAGCCCATTCGCCAGTTGCAAGCAGCCCGTTGGCGACCGAGGGCCTTCCCTCGCACGCCCACTCTACTTTACATGGCGTGGCCGCAAGAGGCGAGCGGTGGGTCGCTGCCAAAGGCTTAAAGGCTTTTAATCCCGCGGGCTCCCCATCGTCAGGGGCGGAAGTGAGTAACGCGATGAAGGGCACAGTGCAAACCCCGGCTTCACTTGGACTCAGTATGCGACCAAAGCGCCAGCGGCGCCTGACGCGCAACGGGCCAAACCACTTGATTCCAGTATGCCGTCAACGCGACCGGCCCCATCAAAACCCTGGCCAGATGAGGAGTTCCATAACCCCGCGTACCCTATACAAACGCCAAGTATAAACCGACTCGCACGCCTCCCGCTGCGTGCCACTCTCCTGCGCTCCGCCTCGTCTCTACCCCAGGTCACGACGTGACGCCGCTCTACCCTGGAACCAAGTCACTTTTCCCGGTCTCCGGTCGCATCCCGAGGCTTCTCCCCAGTCAGTCGCAGTCTCTGAAGGGGGAGGCTGGCCGGAGCTTTGGCCACACTCCCGAATCCTCGCCCCCGGTCTGATCGTTCCGAGCAGGAAGAGCACAGGATAGAGCAGAGCACAGGGTAGAGCGCAGGGGAGGGCGACGACGCTCTGATTGACCATGACCAAGTCGCTGCCGCTGCCGCCGCGCTACTTCCAATGCCCGGCGCTGTCGGCGCGCGAGGAGCAGTACCTGGTGGCCAAGGCGCGCGAGTCGACGCGCGCGCTGGTGGACGCGACGCGCAACAATGACGGGCCGGTGCGCTGGGCGGAAATGGGCATGCACCGCGGCGTGCAGATGTACAAGGGCGAGGCGCGGCACCCCGAGACGGTCGTGGGCGACCCCATCACGTACGGCTGCGGCGCCACGACGCTGCAGGCCTCGCTGGACGAGGTGGCGGGCTTCTTCGACCTGGCGACGCACGCCAAGGTGCGCGACTTCGTGGCCTTCAACGGCGACATGATGGACGCGCAGCTGCTGTACGCGCTCAAGGACCCCGAGCTGGCCGACAAGGACCCGCTGCACCAGATCACGGTGCGCTGGTTCGTCATCGAGATGCCGTCCAAGCTCATCAAGAATCGCGACTTCTTGACCATCGAGTGCCAGAACACGTTCGTGGACGTGAGCGGCCGCCGCGGCTGGGTGCGCTCCTACCACTCCATCAAGCTGCCGAGCTGCCCGGACCTGCAGCACGAGTACGGGCTCGTGCGCGGCTCCTTCTACCACACGGGCCACGTGTTCATCGAGTCGGAGCGGCCCGGGTACCTGGACGTGATCTTCAGCGCGCAGATCAACCTCAAGGGCAACCTGCGCCTGCCGTCCGCGCTCTTCTTCGTGGCCGCCAAGAAGCGCCTCTCGAGTGTCGCCGAGCTGCAGAAGCAGCTGCAGAAGCGCCGCCTGGGCGCCCAGCGCTTCCTCGGGGACCTGGAGCTCGTGCCGAAGTCCCAGCGCACGCGCTGCGCCATCTGCTCCGTCAAGTTCGGCCTGCTCACGCGCAAGGCGCGCTGCCGCAAGTGCGGCGAGGTCGTGTGCACGTCCTGCAGCGACGTCTGGGAGATCTCGGTGCCCAAGGTCGGCACCAAGAAGGTGCGCGTGTGCGCCAAGTGCGCCAAGTCGTCCGACAAGCAGGCCGCGCTCCACCCGGACGCGCTGCTGTCGCAGTCGCAGTCCGAGGTGGACGACGATGCGCTCTCGAGCGTGCGCAGCGGCACGCCCAGCACCGCCACCGGGGGCTACGCGTACGGCCAGTACGAAAAGGAGGTCCCCATGTCGCCGTCGGCGGCCAGCAGCGCCACGACCGCGACCGCCAACGGCCGCCGGGCCGTCAGCGCGTACCAGCACCAGCAGAGCAGCAGCATCGGCCGCGAGCCCACCTCGCGCAGCGTCAACCACGAGTACTACGGGCGCAACAACCCGCGGCGCGGGCCGACGCCCACGGGCACGAGCTTCCTGTCGGCGGGCAACGGCGACGACTACCTCCAGTCCGAGGGCTCAGACTACGGCGAGGAGTTCGAGTACGGCCACCACCCGCACAACCCGCCGCCGAACCGCGCGCCGCAGCATCCACAGCAGCAGCAAACGTACGGAAGCGTTAGCAGCAGCAACGGCCGCGGCGGCAACGGGCTGTACCGCCAAGACAGCGGCGGCTACGACGACCCGTACGCGCGTCGCCAGCAGCCGCCGACCCCGGTGCGGTACAACCGGAGCGCTGGGAACGGCAGCGACCCGGCGGCGCGGCGAGGGATGCCCGCGAACGACCCGTTCGAGGAGCAGCAAGCGCGCGCGCTGGAGATGAACAACCAGGCGCAGCTGCTGCGCCAGCACTACCAGGAGCAGCAGCGCGCCATGCACGGGTACAGCGCGCCCAAGGCGGACGTCGTGAGCGCGCTGCCTCCCCCGCACCATGCGCACCACCCGTCAAGGGAGACGCAGATGAGCGACGACACGGTGTCTTCGGCCTCGGACTTTGACGACGTGAGCGGCGGCGCGGGCGTCACGCTGACACCGCAGATGCTCGCCATGCACACGCGGCAGATGGGCAAACCCGGGCCTGTGACGCGCAACCCGGCGCAGTACACGCCGCAGGGCATCGCGAGTCGCCAGCAGCCGCTGCAGCGACCGCCGCCGCAGCAGGCGGTGTACCACAACAATGGATACGGCGGAGCGGCGCCGCCGTACCCGACCAAGTCGGTGTCTTCCAGCTACAATGAACCGCCGCCGCGCGCGTACAGCAACCAGCGCATGGGCTACGACGAGTTTGAGCAGCCGCCGGCGTACGACCAGCTCTACGGCGGCGCTCCAGCCGCACCAACGTCGGCCGCGAACGGCAGCGAGCGGTACGGACGCACCAAGTCGCACCGGTCGCAGCTGAGCAGCGTCGAGAGCGGCGCGGCGGACGACTACGAGGTGCGCAGCTACCGCAGCGGACGGAGCAACTCGCAGCACCAGCAGTACGCACCGGCAGTCCCCGTGAACGACAGCGACGCGCGGTCGGAGCGCAGCCAGCCGCGGTTCCGCCAGGTCGGGTCCTCCGGCGGCGGGAGTAACAGCAGCGGGAGCGGCGGCCACACCACCAACAACAACAACAGGCCGCCGGTGTACGCTCCTCCTCCTCCTCAGCATGCGCCGTCGACCCAGAGCGATCTGGACGACGAGGGTGCTGACCAGTTCGACGACGATGACGTCGGGTCGCCCGTCACGAACGCGCTCGCCGACAACTTCAGCAACCTGCTGCGGCCCGAGGACCTGCGCTCGACCGTCGAGAGCTTCCGCTTCTCGGTCGGCTCGAGTACCATGGACCCCACCATGAGCTTCTGCGAGAGCCTGAACGACTATGACGAGAACCCGATGCCGTACGGCAGCAGCAGCAGCCACAACACCACGAGCGGCGCAGCGGCGGCTGCGACTACGGCGCCCTCGAGCGCGAGCGCGGCGGCCAAGCCGCAGCCCGTGACCAAGACCATGATCGTGCTCGTGTACCAGCAGGTCCTGGAGCTGACCAAGCGGCAGCACGAGCTGGACGCGTCGCCCGCGGCCGACCCGAGCGAGAAGAGCGAGGTCGCGCGCGAGCTGCAGGTGCTGTACCAGAAGCTCAACCAGATCACGCAGGACCCCGAGGTGGAGCTATAAGCCGGCGGGTGGGCGGCAGTGTGACGTCGGTGTGCATGACGCCGTGGCGTAGGTTGTAGCGTGGAGCAGGTCGTATGATATATATCGTGCGTGTGTGTGGTTGCAGCTTTCTGCAAAAAGAGTGACAGCGACAAAAGAGTGTTCATTTATAAACAGGCGAAGTGTGGATACTGGGTCGTATTACTTTTTATTAGCGTGCACTGGCGTCGTTTCTGGCCGTTGTCGCTGCTTCAACCGCTCCTGAGACTGCGAGGCCGGCTCGGGTACAAACCCCGAACAGTAAATGGCTGACGAATGGGAGGAGCGCCCAGCGGCATGGCCATGAGGCGCTTCATTCGCTTGTCGCTGCGTGTACTGTGCTACAAATATAGTAGCAGAGCGAACAGCAAACGCTATTTGTGCACAGTGCACAGACATGGTGCACAGAGAGCGTTGTTGGGTTCACCGTGACGTTTGGGTGAAATATCCGTCGTTGCACATAAATACTCGTGGCGGTGCCGTTGGGTTCACATTGAACTTGGTAGGCTGTATAGTAGAGGCCCGACAGGTTCATCGTCGCCTCGGTCGTTCCGCCCACAATGCACCCACGCCACGCCAGCGTCGCTTCCTGTGCGTCGCTGTGCTCATTTGCCAACCCGCCCGCTCGCTCAACACAGAGATACACACCACAAGCGTTCCGAACGAAAAGCATGCGCGTCTCGAGTGCTCTCAAGCTGTTCGCGGTCGCGTCGGCCGCCTCGATCGCGACGGCACGTGCCGCCGAGTGCAGCTCCTCCGAGCTGGATCAGCTACTGTCGGCGGAGCAGCAGATCTACACGAGCACGGACTGCGCGACCATCAACTCTGACATGTCGACGACGACCACGGCCGACGTGTGCGCGTCGTCGTGCATGGACTTCCTCTCGAGCCTCGCCAGCGACTTCCCCGACTGCGAGTACTACGGCGTCAACATGCGCACGACGCTCGAGGACCTGCTGGCTCAGTGCGGCATCTCGGCTGGCACGGACAATGCCGCCGCGACCGCCACAAGCGGAGCGGCGCTTGTGGCAGTCGCCACGCTTGCTCTCATCGCTGCGTAGCCTACCGTGAACCCGAGGGCTGGCGGCTGTTTGACGTGTGTGCGCTGTTGTTTGTTTGTCTCGAGAGTAACGTAGGTTAATCAGACTGTTCCCGGTTGATGCATTGATGTCGTCTGGATTCTCTCTCTCTCTCTCTGTGGCAGTCGCGGGCGTGCAAAACGAGCAGTGCAACAGAACTAGTCGTCGTCGTCGTCTCCGGCTCTGAACCCTCGCGTGAATCCCACCCGTGCTGAAGAAGGTCGAACACCAAACGAGTCCTGGATGCTTGATGCATCCACTCGGACTAGTTTATGTTGCGGTGACTTTCACGACCACTAAGCTGCCGCATGATTACTACCTTGATCTCAACCAGCCGGCCTCGTCGTGGTGGCAATCGGCAGCAGGTCGTTTCAAGTCGCGAACGCCCAAGTTGTGGACGACACGGGCGTGGCATCCGGACCCAGTGGCGCGTCCGTGAGCTGCAGCGTGGATGCTGAGATCGCGGCTACCGTTGTGGCGCTCGAGCTCCTCACGGCTTGATGCTCCAGGCGTTTGCTTCGAGTTCCCCCCGATTAACGAGCGTTAATCACGCGTTGCCCACGTCATGTACACACTCTCGAGTGGCCAGCCACTCGATTTTTCGCAGCGACGGGCGAGAACAGGTGGAAAACGATTGGTCTCATCCCACTGCGGGGGAGAAGTCTTGCGAACGTCGACCTTGTGAGCGTGCATACAGTAGTGTGCTGTAAGGATCGCGGAGCACGCGCGTCCTCCTTGTCGTATAGTCGTCGTTGGTTGATGTCCGATGCAGTGCGTTCGCAGTAGACAACGCGTCTACTGCAGGAAGATCCGAGCCCACCACTCGAGACCCACCCTCGTGTTTCT
>JAADYG010000703.1:0-16660 GCA_023338115.1 Phytopythium boreale | reverse complement strand
GCTCGTATTTCGTTCATTTTTGGCCATTGATTTTTCTCCTCTACAGATAAAGTATACAATGGGCACATCAAACGAATCAGCGCGTCAAGAGCGATATTTTTTACCAATCTGTTCTTGCTTTTGCGCTAATTTTAAGCAAAAGCCCACCAATCGAATTTTGGATGGGGCAATTAATTAGATACGGAGGGAGTACTTTGATCAAGACTTGTTTATTTTCATTGTCAAATTGGACGGATAAATGGCAAACCTAAGCCGGATACTGAGTCCAAGTGAACGAAAAGAAGCCATGCGTGCCCAGCTAAGCGACCCAGTCGCTGACCACTGTGCGCTCGTCGAGCAAAACCTCCAGCTTACAAACTGCAAGACTAAAGGCACGTACCGTCGCCAGATGGTGTTAAAGCGAGCGTGTGTGACTTGCGCGGCCAAAAAGTGTACACTGGTGGATCTGGCAACCCTACTCGCCGCGCTCTTCTTCAGGCGTTCAAGATGGTTGGAGCTCCCGCGACGCGACGACGACCTTTTCTACGGTTCTGCACACTGTACAGTACACTACAGTACTGGTACCCGGTTGCCGTTTGTTGTTCTTTTTCGCAGTGTCGTCAGCTGCCCCTGCCCGCGCGTCTGTCGAGCGTGTCGCGACGACGCAAAATTCAGCGCCTGCCTCGCTGGCGGCGTCAGGTGGCACCGGCGCGCTGCTCCCGTGCGCTCCTATGCGCCGCTCAACCCGCTTGAGTCCGTCGCGTCGCGCAGCATCGGAAGGTTCACCGCAAGCCGCCGCCAGCGAAGCAGTTGACAGGGGCAAAAGCAGACGGGCTCCTCCACTGGTCCCATTCCCACTTTTGCTCTCCAGCAAATAAGACGACAGCGCTTTGCTAAACGCGAAACAAGAACCTCAGTACTTCCGCGCTTGGCCTTCGATTTTCGAACCTCAACGCCAGGAAAGGACACAAAGACGCACGGGCGAAACAAGAAGTTAGCCGCCCTCTCGCTCAGCTGCAGTTCAAGCCGTTTGATCCCGTCCAGAACGCTTTTATCCAGAAGATCCGGTCGAGACCCAACCACCAGACCAAGCATCACTTCCAAATTTGGACCCAAGTGACCCAGCGATCGGTCACTACACTATTACACTTCCACATCAAGACACAGGACTACCCGCCGACATGCCGTACGAGAGCTTCACGCCGGCGCAGGAGGCGCGCATCGCGCAGGTGGTGCAGGACGCGGACTCGGGCGCGTGGATGTACGTGCTGCACGTGCGGCGCGCATTCGACCAGGAGGACGGCGGCTTCACGCACGAGTACGTGGTGAGCCGGCGTTTCAGCGAGTTCAAGGCGCTGCACGCGCTGCTGGCGCCCGTCATGGGCGACGCGCTGCCGGCGCTGCCCGCGGATGGGCTCATGACGCTGCTGCTGGCGGGCGACGAAGCGCTGCTGGCCGAGCGCCAGCGCGAGCTCGAGCGAATCGTGGGCGCCGTGCTGCGCCACGCGGAGGCGCGCGAGATGCGCGAGGTGCGCGAGTTCCTCGGCCACGAGTCCATCAGCGCCAAGGTGCTGCCCCCGCCGGCGCTGCTGCAGCCCGACAGCGACATGCGCGCCCTCACCAACAGCCCCAGCAGCGCGCAATGCACCGGCTCCATCCGCCGGACGGCCAACACGACCTGGGCCGCCACGCTCAACGGCGCCGCCCGCGCGCCCGCCATGGTGCTGTCGTGAGCGGCACCCAGCGTACCCTTCGTGCTCTGGACGATCGTCCAGAGCAGTTCCATTTCGGGAACGGCGACAGATATTTAAGACGCTTTTGACATGTTGAGCACAGTGTAGGGAGGAATACCAATAGTGTAGAGTAACAACAGCAATCAACCGAATTGACGACACTTCGCTATTTTGAGACGACCGATTCCCAGGGTTGGGCCGCCCATTATAGTCCGATCGGACTATAATTGATCCGGAGCGCGCGCAGTTTCTATGCGTCTGATGAGCAATGGGCGCACTCCGGGATCTGATGAAGGTCTCGCGGCTGCCATTCGCGTTGCGCGCCGCCGTATTGCTGTACAATACAGTTCCCAGCTCTCTGTTGCGCTCGCCGTGAACGCCTCGACACTACGGAGACCAAGCCGATGATGACCATGCGCTTTAAGGGTCGCGCCGTTTGCTCCGCAGCTTCTTCAACTGCATACGACGAGACGGCGCCTTCTCGCCTTGTTCAACCGCAACGTGAGATACTTTGTACTATACAACAGCAACAGCAACACACACAACAACATGCATGCGACCGACCACGTACTGAGCTGTATCGACCATCGTAACACTCGCTGTATCATGAGCGGCTGGCCTTGCGTTCCGCGAGGTGTCGAATCTCGTCTACCACGACGTTTGATGCCCAAAGATCTACCGTACGTTGACGCTAAACAACGGGGCGCGTGACACCGCGCCCGTGTCCGCTCCCCATTTGCCTCTGGACCATTTCCGGCCGGACCTTTTGGCTCGACCAGAATTTGGGCCGACCACTTTGTGCCGCTCCATCCTTTTGACAGGACCAAATCATGCGGACGGTTGATTCCTCAGAGGGGTCGTATCCCATAATCAGCCAATAAAACGCGTTCTATACCTGTAGCCGGCCCGAAAACGTATTTTTATCCCCCCTCTCTGTCTCATCGACGCCGCGTGCGTGGCCGGGCCCCTCCCTCCTCCCTACTGTACTACAGGACCATTTGGTCCCAATAGCAAGCAGGTAGGGCGAATCCATCGAATCGCCCTACCTCCTTCTCCTTCCGTCCTGCCATTCCTGGACCTGCGGCGTCGGACGCACCCCAATCAATCCATTCCGACACGCTTCCCGCAGTAAACGCTCTACCCTCAAGCCAAGTGCACGATGCTGAACAGCACGCCCCAGACGTGCGACCTGCCGGAGCTGCTGGCCGCGTGCCTGGCCGCCAGCGCCCACGCGGGCCGCGTCATCCGCGAGGTCGTGCGCTCCGGGACGGACCTGGCGGTCGTCAACAAGGCGGACGGCGCCTACGACCCGCAGACCGTACGTGCATCCCCTTGCGACCATATACATGTCGAATTGTCCTTTAGCTAAGTGCCCTCCCTGTCCTGTAGGTGGCAGACCGCCGGGCGCAGCAGCGGATGGTGTTCGCGCTGCGCAACGCGTTCCCGTCGCTGCAGATCGTGGGCGAGGAGGGCGAGCTGGCCGCTCCGTCGTCGGAGGACCAGGTCGCGTGCGACGTGGATGCGGCCTCGCTCCCCCCGCTGGCCGTCCCGGAGGAGCTCAAGCGGCTCGAGTGGGAGCATCTGGTGCTCTGGATGGACCCGCTGGACGGCACCAAGCGCTTCGCCGCGAAGAAGTACGACGAGGTGTCGGTGCTGCTGGGCATCTCGTACAAGCAGCGCGCGGTCGCGGGCGTCGTGCACCTGCCCTTCCTGGGTGACCACGGCGCGACCTACTGGGGTGCGTTGTTATAGAATATGGTAGCGTCCGGTAGGGTATTCTGACGTTTTTATTGTATGATGCAGGCGGGCCGGGCATGGGCGTGTTCCTGACGACGGATGGGGCCCACGAGAAGGTGTCCAGGCCGGCGACGGGCTTCCCGCAGCGCGCGCTGACCGTGACGGTGTCGTCGACCAACTGCGACCTGGTGAACCGCGCGCTGCGCGAGCTGTCGCCCGGGGCGGTGCGCACGGGCGGGGCCACGGGCACCATGGTGCTGGGCGTGATCACGGGCGCGAGCGACATGTTCCTGCGCTTCAAGAACGCGACGCGCAAGTGGGACATCTGCGCCGTGGAGCCGCTGCTGGTGGCGCTGGGCGGCGCGCTCGTGGACGCGCAGGAGGGGGCGCCCTACCGGTACCACCCGACGGAGGACCCGACGTTCGACAACCCCAAGGGGCTGCTGGCCTGCATGGACCCGCAGCTGCTCGCGACGGCGCTCCAGGTCATGGCGGACGTGCAGCACGCGAGGTAAAGGCCCCCCCCATGAGGTTACGGCCCGAGAATATATAGTAGTTTGCTCAGCTCCCGAGTGGGGACGGCCGACCGCGGACGATGCGGACGGGACGGTAGTTTACGACGGTCATTTATGTGTTGTGGATGTGGGCCAGGACGCTGGATGGGGACGCCATGACGGCCGAGTGGGTGGACCGCGTGCTGCGGACGCCCCGCTCGGCCCCCGCGGTTGCGGACCCGCACGCCGTCCGCAAGGTCGCGGTCGAGGATGGGACCGTGCGGATCGGCAAGCACGCGCACGTGGCCACGCTGGTTGCGGACCGAGGGGACGGCCGGGACCCCGTCCGCATCTTCGCCAAGCGGTCGGTGCGGACGGAGCTGGCCCCGCGCTCGGCCGCGCACTGGCGCCGCGACCTGGCGTCCTACCGCAACGAGGCGCGCTTCTACGAGCACTTCCACGCGCTGCTGCGGACCCGCGTGCGGTTGGTGGGCGTGTACGCGGTGGACCAGCAGAAGCGGCCGGGGTTCCCGGTCCCTGGGGACGCGGACGAGCGGATGGACGACAGTTTCCTGGTGCTGATGGAGTGCGCGGCCGTCCCCAGCGGGTCCGCAAGTGGGGACGCGGACGGGTTCGAGCCGCGGGACAAGCTGGGGACGCGGGACGCGCGCGGGGCCCTCGCGTACCTGGCCGAGCTGCACGCGGCCGCATCGGTCCGCAGTGGGGACGGGGCCCCCGCGATCGTGGACCGCGCGAGGGAGCTGCTGTGGACGCCCGGGGGCTGGTGGACGTTCGAGAAGCGCGGGGAGAAGGAGCTCAGCCAGGCGGCGGACGTGTGGCCGCAGGTGCTGGCCGCGTTCCGGGACGAGTTTGCGGCCGCCGGACTCGACCCCGCGGACCCGCAAGTCGCGGACCTGGGCGTCCGCATGATGAAGCACGCGCGGTACGTTAGCGAGGAGCTGGCCGCGGACGGACACGCGGCCGAGACGCTCGTCCACGGGGACTTCAAGTCGTCCAACCTGTTCTTCCGGCGGCGGACGCACGAGGCCGTCGCGTTCGACTGGCAGTGGACGGGCGTCGGCCTCGGCGCCCGCGACGTGGCCTACTTTATCAACACGTCCGTTGGTGCGGACGCCCTGGCCGGTGCGGATGTGGATGCGGATGCGGACCCGCAAGTGGATGAGGACCTGTTTGCGGCCGCACTGGACGCGGGCGAGGCCCGGTTGCTGGCGTTCTACTACGCGCGGCTCGTGGCCGCGGGGCCGGCCGTGGGCGCGGCGTACCCGTTCGCGGCCTTCCGGCGCCACTACGCGCTGGCGACGCTCGACTACGCGCGGCTGCTCGTGTCCAACTTCTGGAAGGGCCTGACGCCCGCGGGCTGCCGCGCCAAGGCCGCGCGGACCAACTGCGGGCTCGCGTACCGGTCCGTCCCGCACGTGGTGCGGATGGCCCGCCGCATGGCCCAGTGGCTCGCGGCCGTGGACGCGGAGCGGACCGGACGGGGACGGGCGTGAGGACCGGACCGGGTCCGCAATGTGGGGGACGGGACCCCCACTCCTGCGGACGGGGTCCCCACTTCTTCCTCATACGAATTGTGGTGTTTCCGCTCTACGGCCGCTTTTCATTCATTAAACCGGTTTAGTCTATTCGCATTGCCCTACTGTCCATATCAAATACATAATCCGCTCTGGGTCTCCATCTACGTGCACACGTCCGCTTCTCGTCCGCAGACGCATCCGCTCCTCCATACAGTACTAGTACTCGACACCTGTGGTCGAGTGACCTCCGTCCGCTATACACTTGCGCACTGCACGCCTCCAGCGCTTCAGGTCATGCTGAAGTGCGAGAACTCGACAAAGTTCTCGAAGCTGTTGCGGCCGCCGCCGTCGAGCGACCGCCGCCGCGTCTTCCGCGCGGCGCTGCCGGCGGCGGGCGCGCTGGCGCTGGCCTCCACACCCAGCAGGTTGGGCGCGGACTCGTGCTGCTGCAGCATGAGCCGCTGCTGCTGGAAGTAGGCGCGGCGCAGCGCGTTGGCCGAGGAGGAGAGCGCGGCGGCGTGGCCCAGCGGCGTGCCCGCCAGCCCGTCGTCGCTGTAGCAGCTGAAGCTGGAGCGCGAGCTCATGGCGGGCGACTGCGGCCCGCGCGAGACCTGCGCGTAGGCGTCCATGTTGGCCAGGAACTCGAGGTACTCGGGCGCGTCCGAGGCGGCCGCGTGCGCGTCGATGGCGGCCAGCACGGCCTCGAGCGCCGCGCGCTTCTTGTGCAGCGTGGTCTGCGTCTCGCCCACGAGGAACGAGAAGAGGCTGTCGACCGGCAGCTTGGGCAGCGCGCGGCCCATGAGCGGCGCCATGGCGTCGTGCAGCCGCTTGAAGTCCGCCAGGCTGCGCCGGATCGTGTACGACTCGGCCCCGTGGGACGGCTTGGCCACCGCGTCCTGCATGCTGCGGCGCACGTGGATGACGTAGCGCCAGGCGCCCGAGTGCCGGTCCTGCGCCAGCCCGCGGATCTGCAGGTGGTGCGAGCAGTTGAAGCTCTCGTAGGGCATTGCGACGCTTTCGGCGGGACGGGAGGGCGTTTACGATGGCGTTTACGAGGGAAAACCAGAAATGAGAACAAAGAGGAGAGAGGACAAGCCCATGGCCCCAAAGGGGGCGAGCGTGGCGTGCGGACGGAGAGGACAGTTGGACGCTGAACCTGGTTTTAGGGTAGAGCATTGCGATGGGGTTTTATTATAATAGCGAAAATATAACATCCACGCGATAATTTATTTAGCTGCGGGCTGTCCCTTTTCTTTTAGAAGTGAGGGTGGCGGTATACTGAATCCTAGAGAAACAACTGATGACGTCGCCCAAATTCACCGTAATTTGGATGATTTGGGCTAAATCTACGCCGTAAAAGGGCAGAAACGTCAAAACAACGAGGGCTTCAACCAACTACTGTATAATGTCGAAATTCGCCGCGGGTTCTTCACTGAAATACTGGAAATGGACGGGTCCATGCAGGTCCCAACGTGCGAGAATGCGCCGGCCTTCGCGCACGCTTCCGCGAACGAGCGGCGGCGCATGACGGGGGCTTCTCCCCGCATTCTACGGCACCTACACTTTTAGGTGCGTCCGAGGTGACGGGCAGCGCAGCCCCCGGCCTACTGTATCTGCCCTCCCCATGCGCGACAAACCGGCAGGCGTCACCACCGGCGTCTCACCGCACAAACGGTGCATTTGTACGGTACAGTGCATTATACGCTGATGTACCTGTCCAAAAGCAAAAGCGAATGCGTCGAGGAGGTCGCGCGCGCGTATCGTTCCCTGTGAGTGACTGGCCTGTCCGCTTGGGGTTGCACCCGCCTGGAAGCCGCGACGCATTACAAATGTTGATGCAGCGCGTACCCGCTCGCGGCTGACCGTGCGACTGTCCGCCGCGTGCGCCTGGTCCCCGTGGCATCACCTGCCACTGCGTGCTCGCGTCAATACTGTACTGTACTCTCTCGGCGTCAGCAAGCGGGTAATCGTGCGCTCGTGGTGGGTCCGCCCACGCTCGCGCGGTCGCAAGGTCCATGGACGTCGCCCGGGGCCGCTCCGACACCATCCTGGAGCAGCTCCGGAGCGGAGTCGAGGGCTTCCATCCCTGGCGGTGTTGCACCTTGAAGCAGCAGCACCAAGCGACGGAAGGAAGCGATGCGTCCAGAGGAGATGATATCGTATCCAGAAGAGTTTTATCCAGAGGATTGAGTGCCAGAAGATCGCTGAACCTTGGATGGCCTCCTCCACTATGCACAGTATCCACTGGACCTCTCCGCCATATCCAGGACATGTTTGGTGGTGCGCCAGCGAGGGCGACGTCGACGGTCCAGGGATAAAAGCGGTGCCAAATCTTCGATATCGAAGATGCGAGCGGCGGTGACTGGCGGGGAGGAGCGCGACCGCACGGCATGTGCACGTTCGAATCGATGGCGCGCCATTGTTCTGGATCTTCGGCGAGTGTTGCACGCCGTTTTCGAAAAAACGGCGTCATGGACTCGACCGGTTTGATAAATTAGTGCGTGTACTTGCTGTAGCCTGTGGTGGCGTCGACCATACGAAGGCGCGCTGGATTCGCGCGCGTTGCTCACACGCGGCACAGCACACTCTACTCTATTCGTCGGCCGGAAAGGCTCCATCGAATTAGTCGCTGGCAATTCTGTGCCCTCCGCAGAAGTCTCATGGATTTTGTGGCGTGTCGAGTGTCCTGGATATTGTCAAATACTGTATCGTTGTACATTTACGCCACCGAATGAGGTGCGCGTTGTGTGGCTGTAAATGAAATTAAAGTTGCATGAAGAGTGATGGTCGCTTCAACTTGAAGTTGCCAAGAAAATACATCGACCACACTGAAATGTACTTCAACCGACGCAATGCCCGCCTTTCCGATACATTTCCCCATATCCGCCTCGACCCTGGAAGTCCGCGCTCCCCCAACATGACGGCGGCCGTCACGCGCCGGCGTCCTCCTGGTTGCTGCGCTGCGTGCCCGCCGCGAGCAGGCCGTGCTGCTTGAGCAGCTCGAACACCTCGGCGCCCTCGAGCATGCGGCGGCTGGCGGACGCCTCGCGCAGCGCGCGCTTGAACGCGCCCACGCGCGCCTTGAGGTCGCCCAGTTCGGCGCTGAGCGCGTCGTGTACACGTTCTCGGTCACGCCGTAGAGCTTGCGGCGCACGGCGAACTCGTTCCCGACCGCCTCGTTCGCCTGCTGCCACGCGCTGTCGTCGCCCCCACTGTCGGCCGCGTGGCACGCGCGCTTGAGCTTCCGCAGCGCGCGCTCCTCGGCCACGCGGTGCGCGTCCCACTTGGCCTTGGTCACCTCCAGCACGGCCTTCTCGCGCGGGAGGCGCGCGCGGCGGTACAGCTCGTCCATCGGGTTGCGCTTGGCGTCGATCCACCCGAGTAGCGACTTGTCGTGCTGCTCCTTGGCCTTGAGCGCGCGCACGGCCAGGCTGATCTCGTACAGTTTGCGCGCCTGGCGGGTCCGGAACGCGCGCTGCACCATGCGCGCCGCCGCGTGGCTCGCGTGGTGGATGCGGCGGAACTCGCACCTGCCTCGGTGGCCTCGGTACACGCGCTGGATCAGGAACGCGGCTTGCTGACACCTTCGCTCGTGCTTGGCGCGTTTGAACGCCCGTCGCCCACGGTGGCCGCGGTACACGCGCTCGATATCGGTCGCGGCGTGAGTGTGGGCCTCTCTCCGGCGACGAACGCGCAAACGCTGCATCCATCGCTTCAAGTACCGCTGGACGCGACTCGCGGCGAGGAAGCGCTTCCAGCGCCGCAGTTTGAGCATCCGACGGCGCGCGAGGATCGATCGGATCCACTTTTGGATGCGCAGTGCCGCTCCTTTGGTGACAAACCGGCGGCGGAGCAGTGCCTGAGCCGCGGTTTGCCCCCTCCGCGCGACTTTGGCGTTGCGGATCTTGCGGAACAACACGGCGCGTCGACGACCTAGATGGCCGCGGTACACGCGCTGGATAACCTGCACAGCCTGACGCCGGTGCAACTCGATCGCTCCTCGAACGACTCGGCGTAGCTTTCGTACACCCAGTGCGTACCGCGCCATGCGTTGCATCTGGATGATCAACGCACGTGCCCGCTTGTACGCGCGGTGCGCGACAAAGCACCGCCATTGAGACTGAATCACACAGGCACAGCGGTTTCCAGTCGCGCGATGTCGCCGCGTCCACGTGCGAGCGTGATGGCCACGGTACACACGCTGAATCGTCAGTGCAGCGGCGTTCATCCGGATGCGCATCGCGTCAATGTGGACAATCGCCAGCTTTCGCCGCCAGACGCTCTGGATCTTGATGGCGCGCTGTCGGTAGAAGCCTACGTGCTCCCGGAAGCGAACGCGCTCGCAGTGAACCCTCACTGGCCTTGAACCGAGCGGATTTTGCGCACGAGCCAGCGTGACCGTTCCCGCATTTCCTGCTGGCGTCGGCACTTCCGGTACCAAGTCGCGATCTGTGTCGCCGCCGCGTCTTGTCTCTCTCGGATGAGCTGCTTGAGGAGCTGCCGGGCGCAGTGCCCACGGTATAAACGCTGGATCTCGCTCGCATAGTAGTTCCGCACTCGCATGCGCGTCGCGTAGTGTGGACGGTATCCGCGCTGGATGACACGTGCTGCGCGATTCTTTCGGAGCCTCTTGACTTTGACCGCATGACGCGCAAGACACCCACGGGTATGTGCTTGCACGTACACGACGATCTCGACGTTGCGCCCGACCTGTAAGAGGTGCAGGAACCGGCGCCAAGCAAGAAAGTCGTGGACGCATCGCTGGATCTTCTTGGCGGCGCGTGCCTCACGCAGCAGACGCCGACGAGCGAGGAACTGGACGGAGAAGTGCTTTTGACTCCATTTGCGGAACTTCGCCTGCAGAGTGAGCGCGCTGCGATACTGAATCTCGAGCTGGGTCAGCAGCGCAACCTGCGACGCGGGTAAACCAGCGAGCGTCAGAGCGACATTGCCTCCGCCGGTGGCGATCGTCTTTATCAGCGACGCAGCTGAGAACGGGCGCGTGAACGGCAGCAGCTCAGTGCTGCACCGCTTGACGATTTTCTGGGACAGTCGGTCGCATCCATTGAGGCGAACGTCTTGAAGCAGCTGACAGGCAGCGCCCAACTTGAGGATGCCGTCGTCTGTGATGTTGGTGTTTCCCGACAGGTCCAGCACCCGCAGTGGCAGTTTAGTGAACGCGCACGCCTCGAGCGAGCGGTCTGTGATGCCGCGTACGTGGGCGACGAGCAGCACGCGCAGCTCGAAACAGCACGCGGTGAGCGCTTCCACGGCGATATCAGTCACTCTGGCGCACTATCGTGGCGAAAGGAAGCGATGCGTTACTACTTGGCGGTACGGACAAGACGGAGGAGGTCGAGCACCAACTCTTCGTACCTTTGACAGGCTGATCCACTCGAGCTTCCGGCACGCGACGGCGATCATGCTGACACCGACATCGCAGCAGTTGGTCGTCGACATGTCGATGCAACGCAGAAGATTCGTGTATGGCGTCCGGAATGCGCTGCGTCCGCACGTGGGCGTGGACGTCATGTACATGAAGCACGAGGGTGTATCGAGGTCGCCGCACTCGCTCACGTCGAGTGTCTCAAGCTTGCGGCACATCTTGCCCAGCACCGTGAAGGTCTGGGTCGTGATGTACCTACCGGACAGCACAAGCTTCGCGATGTTTGGGCAGCCCTTGGCAATACTCATGACGCCGCGATCGGACACCTTGCGCAGCCCTTTGGGGTTGAGCTTGACCAGGCGTGGGCAGTGTGCGCCGATCGCGTCCATCGCTGCGTCGCCCACCTTGACGCAGTTGCGCAGATTGAGAGAACGAAGCTGTACGGGCGGGCTGGCATCCTCATCGTCATCGGAATTGACGGTACCACCGCTACTACTCGTGACCAGCGCGGCTGAAAACAGGTCTTGGATTCCGCGGTCGGTGATGCGGACGCACTCTTGCAAGTCGAGCTTCTGGAAGCTCGGAGATGCCACAACCGGCGCCAGCAAGAGCAGGGTGAAGTCGGTGACTTGGCCGCAGCGCGAGAGATTCAGACGGGCGAAGTTTGGGGCTGCAGCACACCCCTTGGCGATCCAACTGATGGCCGTCTCGTCGATGCCCGCGTCCAAACCACGCAGGTCGAGCGTGGTGAGCGAACAGCGGAGCGCGCCGCTGTCTTCAAACCCGAAGAAGGCCATGGACTCGATCCCCATGCAGTCGCCGCACCGGAGATGTTCAAGCGCAACGTGCTGCGCATTTGCTGCTGCGAGGTACGCTATACCCGAGGACGTCACGTTCTTGCATTGACGGATGTTGAGGGCATTCACGCGACACTCTGGAGACGCTCGGGGACTGGAGGCAATGCATTGCAGGAATCGATCGGTGACGCCAGGGCATCCGGATGCTGACAGCGAGTGGAGCTGGTTGCAGTCCTTCCACAGCTGACACATCACATCACTGGTGAAGCGGCGACACTCGTCGATGCGCAGCTCCTGCAGTCGGCGGCTCAGATGCCGGCGGAGTGCCGTGAGGCTATCGTCTGTGAGCGACGCGCACCGCGATATATCGAGGTTGGTGACGTGCTTCAGCGTTGAGACCACGACTGCCACGCCCGCGTCCGTGATGGCCGTGCCCGACAAGGCGATGGAGACGCATCGCTCCACCTGAGCACGACCGAGAAGCGACGCGTGCTTGGCAATCGTCGTCAACCACTCGTTGGTCACATCCAGCAGGTCGCGCAGCTCGATCGCCCGTCGGAGCGTCGAGCCCGCGCAGTCCTAATGTAACGTCATCGTCAAGACATGGATGCCAGCGTTGTCTACAGTCACCTCCTACCTGACAGTAGATCTCCGTCGGCGGCGTCTTCCAGCTCTGCATATCGCCATCGCAATGCCGCGTTGCGCGCCACATCTTCACCAGCACAGTCGCATTGCAGTCAGCTCAAAAGCGAAAGCTCACGTGGGGTTACGTAAGGGGCTCACTGAGGTCACGTACGCGCTCCATGAAGTCGAGCGGGATCCCCGCGGCGTAGAGCTTGGCATTCTGGCGCTGTAGGCTCAGCAAACGCTCGTTCCGCGCGAGCGCCTGCTGCTCCGTCTCCCACATTTGCACGGTGCCTGCTCGCGATCAGGATCTCACTGAAGAACGCTGGCAGGATGAAGAGACACCCTCAGTACCGATATCCCGGCGACCGACCAGCACGGTAAGTACTATATATATTGCACTGCGCAGAGGCATCAAACCCGTGAAGTCATCACTACCAACGCTATTTCGCGGCTAACGCGTTATACTCCGTGTTGACTGTGTGCGTGTGCCCTTGTTGCCAGCGACCAATAGGTTTCTGAGTCCACAGACGTCATCTCGTGCTCATTCGCCGGCTCCATCTCGCCTCTCCTGTGCGCTACGCTGGATCATGGCCACTTCCGCGGCGTTTACTTCCGCTTGGCGCCAAGGACGAGGCCGGCCACGAGGCCGAGCGCGGCGATGCCCGAGTACAGCGCGATGTGGTGCGTCGTGGCGAACTTGCTGGTGATCTCCTCCTTCTTGAAGGTAGCACCGAGCTGCGTCGACTGGTACGACTTAAGCAACTGATACGCGTAGAAGTGCGCGCCGCGCTCGCCGAGGTCCTCCGTCAGCACGAGGTAGATGGGGATCTGCTGGAGCGCCGTGCTGATGCGGCCCTTGTTGAAGGCCGCCTTGAGGAAGATGTCCTTCTGGGTGAAGTAGTCGAGGTTTTTGGGGGCCAGGCCGCCCGTAATGTAGAAGCCGCCGCGCGGCAGGTACTTGAGCATGGCGTTGCCGGCTTCACGGCCGTACACACTGCAGACGTTCAACAGTTCGAGCGGTCAGCGCGTCAATTACAGCGCAGCACGCAGGCAAGTCGACAACGGCAGGGTACGTACTCGACGAAGATCTCCATGGCCTTGTTGCACAGCTCGTCCGTCTTGGCGTACTCGCCGACGACCTTGCCCTGCAGCGACTTGGCCGACTGGAACTCGGCGTGCACCTTCTTGTTGACCTTCTCCGGGTACTTCTTGGCCAAGTAAGCGTACACGGTCGCGAGGCCCGGGCCGCTGACGACGCGCTCGACCGAGAAACGGCGGCTGCATCCGAGCTGCAGCATCCAGACGAGCATCCCATGTGAGTCAGGCAAGCCAGAGATCATGACACGCGAGAAACAGCACACACCGTCTTCTTGATGTCGTTGTAGATCTCAATCTCGAGCTCGTCAGCCGGCGCGAAGTCCGTGTGGCCGCCCTCGCACGCGAAGCACGAGTACTGGCCGTCGACGCCCGCCGTCAAGTAGCACTCGCCCAGACCGGTGCCGGCGCCGATGGTGGCGATCGGCTCGCCCTCCTGCTTGGGCGCGTCGTTGAGCACGATGTACTCGTGCGGCTTGAGCGTCAGCAGGCCGTAGCCCATGGCGGCGAAGTCGTTGATCAGCTTGACCGTGGCGATGCCCAGCTCGTTCTCGAGCGCGTAGCCGTCGATCTTCCAGCCGTCCTTGATGTTGGTGAACCTGGAGAGGAGTAAGATCGGTTAGTTCTCACGGTACGATACGAGATCGGGCCGGAGGGAGAAGCGGGCGGACGTACTCGACCGTGTTGTTGATGATGGGGCCGGCGCACGCGAGCACGCAGGCGACGGGCAGCTGGGTCACGACCTTGGCCTCCTTCATGAAGAGGTGGCACACCTCCGAGAAGCTCGAGTGCTTCTCGTTGTGGTACTTCTTGGCGAAAATGATCTCGCCCGGCGCCACGCTGCCTGTTGCACGCACAAGCGAGCCGACAAAGACACGCGCCATGTTAAACCACCAGCATCCACAACATACGCGCCCGTTTTCTTCGCAGACCCAAGCAAGGCAAGGCAAAGCAAAGCAAAGCGTACCCTTGAACTCCTTGGCGCCCTTGGGGATGAGCCACAGCGACAGACGCGTGTTGGTGCCGCCGCAGTCGCCCGAGATGATGAGGTCACCGCTGTTCACATCGAGATCGCCAGCATCGTTAGTCGCCAAGCGTCTTACTTGCATGCGCAGCTACCGAACGAGCTCTTATTCGGGATAAGACTGCGCCGCGTGTGACCTCTCCTCATGGACGGTATCAACCGACGGGGTTACTCAAAGGGGTTACGCGATCCTCATGGGCACTTACTTGGTCATGTTTATCGCTGGTTGCTTGGGGTTTCGGAGTTGCTGGCTGGCTGCTTGGAGGAGGCGGCGAGCGACGGGAAGTTGGGAAATGACGCGCGTTCTTCTCCACGTTCCGTCTGGCCGCTCCCTTCCCCCTCACCGCCCGACCATCAGCGCGATCCGCGACTTTCGACGCACACGGCCAGGGTATCATCCCCCAAGCAGGGTGGCGTTTTAAACAGGTAGATACGTGTTTTAAACGACCTGGAGGGGTGGCTGGTCTCTGACGCGTAAAAAAAAAAACGAACGCCAGAGCTTGAAGTTTTGGATCGCCCAGCATGCGGTTACGATCATAATTCGTAGGTTACATAGTGCGTAAAACAAGGGGTTTATGGTTAGAGAGAGGGTACTCGACGCCGTGTACCCTCGGAGCAATCAGGCGCGGACGGCGGCGGTGTTTGCGCTGCTTGGGTGGTTGATTATGTGGCGTTGCCCCCATGTTTCTTGCGTTTGCACAATACAGTACTGTATGTGAGCAGGTAGAGAACACCGTGCCGTCCAGACAAGTATCTACGCAACGATTGTCAACCAACCCACCGGACCGGACCTATCCGGCAGCGATAACGACCGGATTGCTCGCTCTTCTCGCAGTAACGGTGGTTTCGAGTTTCTATGCGACCACACTGGCGAACGTCAGCACTGACGTCGCCGCCGTCAACGGTAACAGTTACACTGTACACCGAGTGTACCCTTACACCCCAAGCAGCCAATTTTTAATCTTGCTGTTGCTGCCAACAGTATTTTCAAGTGAAATGTAGCGCATCCGACTACTGTACTCTACTCAATACAGAATGCAAGTGTTGTGATCCAGAGTGACAAGGGACGCATCACGGAGAAACCGGAAAAGAATCAAATCGGGAAGGCGAGCGTTGCACTTTATCAAAACAGGTTGGCCCGCGGAGGAGCTCAACGAGATGCGGAAGCCTCAATGACTGGGGAACGTCAGCTTGATGCGCTGCGTCTGTCCGCCAAAGTCAAGCGTAACGCAAGCCAAGACCCGAGCAGCGCAGTGATCAAGCGAGACGCCAGGCGAACAGTGCAACGAGAAAGCTTATTCGATGTAGGCAAACAATCTACAAATGTATCTACACAGCTAATGGCAAGCTACGCTTGTATCAAACGTGCTCATGCAACAACACAACTTGTGCCCATGGAAAACAGTTGACAGCTCTTCCGCTTCGACCCGTCGACCGCCGACGCCATCTAAGCCTGCATCTGCCCCAGAAGCTGGTACGCGAAGTAGTGCGCGCCGCGCTCGCCAAGCTCCTCCGTCAACACCAGATAGATAGGACACGCGCGGATCGCAGGACTCACGCGACCCTTGTCGAACAACGCGTTCAGGAACAGGTCGCTCTTCGTGAAGAACTCCAGGTTCTTCGGCGCCAGACCGCCCGTGATGTAAAAGCCGCCGCGAGGAAGGTACTTGAGCATCGCGTTGCCGCACTCGCGGCCGTACGCAGCCACGAACATCTCCATCGCCTGGCGACACAGCGCGTCCGTCTTGGCGTTCTCGCCCACCACCTTGGCCTTCAAAGTGTTCGCCTGCTCGAACTCCGCGTGCACCGACTGGTTCACCTTCTCCGGGAACTTGCGCGCCAGGAACGAGTAGATGCTCGCCAGACCCGGACCGCTCACGATGCGCTCCACCGAGAAGCGGCGCTCGCACCCGAGCTGCTTCTTGATCTCGTTGTACAGCTCGATCTCCAGCTCGTCCGCCGGCGCAAAGTCCGTGTGGCCGCCCTCGCACGCGAAGCACGAGTACTGGCCGTCGTTGCCCGCCGTCAGGAAGCACTCACCCAGACCGGTGCCGGCGCCGACAGTCGCGATCGGCTGACCCTCCTCCTTCTCCGCGTTGTTCAGCACCATGTACTCGTGCGGACGCAGCGTCAGCAGGCCGTAGCCCATGGCGGCGAAGTCGTTGATGAGCTTGACGGTCTTGATGCCGAGCTCCTTCTCCATCTGCGCGCCGTCGATCTTCCAGCCGAACTCCACGTTCGTGAAGCTGT
>JAADYG010000702.1:0-16667 GCA_023338115.1 Phytopythium boreale | reverse complement strand
GGGGGGGGGGGGGGGGGTTGCCGTCGTTGTTTTCCCGCGATGTCGACCAGTTCCGATGTGATAGTGATGGCTCAGACTGGAAACGCTTGCTTCCGTTTGCACATCGATATTGTCGTCAACCGAGTTCACTATGCCGGAATGGTTTCGCAAACTGTTGTTTGCTTGCGTGCTCCATTTAGGCAAATGGTCGTGCGGTTTGCGTTGAGTATTACGAGTACAGGGCTTTGATTGTGGGTGCGATTGCGATTTTAGTTGCGACGGTTAGAGCTGTTTTGCAGCAAGCAAAAAAGGCTTCCCAACAGACTTCAAGTTGTTGAGAATAATACAAATATAAAGCCAGTTGAATTTCTTTTCGAAACTACAACAAAAAAGAAGAAAGTGCTAGAATACCTTTCAAAATAAATATAGTCTGGCACTATTTATAAAAACCGAAATCAATTTTGCTGATTTATCTAAACATATGATTTCGAGCTACCACAGTATTCTCGAAATTATTCTGAGCCCATTTACTGACGTATTTGAACCAATAAAGCGCGACAAAGGGACAAATTGGGGTATTTCATTGGATAAAAATTATGTTTAAAATATAGCTATAAACACGCACGCAATTGTCCATCCACAGCCCTTTCCCAAACGCTGGGTTCGATTTTTTATAATATTTACGGTAAAAATATACACTGCATCTATTTTTACCGTAAAAACGGGGGCGTCCTTCCAAGCCACCAATTTTCGTTTGAATGTTTTCTACTTCGAAGTAAGCAGTGCGCATGACTGTCACTTGAAGTATCTGACAGCTTACTGACCACATTTATAAATAATTTTCAAAATACAAATTTGTAAACATACATTGATGATAATTAAACGCTAAAATATTATATAAAAACGAAACATGTCAGAACCATTTTATCTAAGAATCTAAAAGCGACGGGACGTAAACCGGGAGGGGCGGGGAGGGGGGGACACGTAAAAAGCATAGAACAAATGTAAGCAGCGTCGTTGATAATTTTGCTGCAAAGGGGAAACCCCCGACTCGCCCGCCCCTCTGCCCCCCTTTCCGTTTTTCTTTTCTTTTCTTTTGTTCTCCCCCGCCGCCCTTTGCTGCCGCCCGCCCTCCGCCGCCCACTCCGCACTTTCGAAAACCAAGCAAAACCGGCAAAACCACCACAAAACCCACCACCTGGCGGGGGGGGGGCGTTTGTTTAGTGGCAAATACATCGCAAAGCATTTGCTAAACGCTAAACACTTTTTTTTTCAAAAACAAAATGCGGGGGAAAACGCGCAGCACCAAGGCGGCGATTGAGGACGCCGTGAGCCGCGTGCTGGACGGTGGCGAGAGCATCGAGCAGGTCGCGGCCACGTCGGCTGTGCACGTGCTCACCATCCGCAAGTACCTGGCGATGCGCAAGCAGCAGGGCAACGTGGACCCGGCGGCGGCGGCGGCGGCCGCGCCCCCTGCGCGCCGGGGCCGCAAGCCCGTGCTGGACCAGGCGGCGGAGCTGGAGCTGCTGGAGCACGTGCTGCAGCTGACCGCGCAGGGCGCCGACGTGACGAGTGAGCAGATCCTGCAGCTGGCGAACGACAAGGCGCTGCAGATCCATGGCGAGAGCGCCACACGCCCGACGCTGACGCTGAGCTGGCTGCGCCGCTTCAAGGAGCGCCACCCGTCACTGCCGCTGCAGTACATCCCGGCCTCGCTCGGCCCGGGCGCGTCGCCGCACCAGAACGCCAACCAGTTCGCCAACATGGGCGCGCCGCAGCTGCAGAACCCGCAGCTGGGGGCCATGCAGCAGAGCCAGCAGCAGCAGGAGTCGGCGGCCATGATCAACGACGCGCTGTCCAAGCGCGGCCGCAAGCCCATCCTGGACGCGCAGGCCGAGCTGGACATCATGAACGCGCTCACACAGCTCGAGAGCCAGGGCCAACGCGTGACGAGCGAGACCATCCTGCAGATGGCGCGCGACAAGGTGCGCGAGGTCAGCGGCGGCGCCAACGCGCCAGTGTTGTCCATGAGCTGGCTGCAGCGCTTCAAGGAGCGCCACCCGACGCTCTTCTCGGACCGCGTGCGCCAGAAGCGCGGCCGCGAGGACGAGGAGCTCGAGCTGACGGCCTCTGCCTCGGCGGCGGCGGTTCCCGTGGCGCGCAACGTGCGGCAGCGGCCGAGCGACGCGTTCCAGTCACCGCTGGCCGCCGCCGCCGCACTCACGTCCTCGTCGGCGCCCAACGGTCGCGTCGTGGGCGCGCCGCAGCCCACGGACGAGCTGCTGAAGGCGCTCGTGCGCATGAGCGAGAAGATCGTCGACATGCAGAACCGACAGCTCGAGGTGCTCGTGCAGCTCGTCGACGCCGTCAAGGAGAAGCATGTGTGAGAGACGAGCGAGCACGCGCGTTTTTTTATATGAAGAGGAAGGAAGGCACAGAGTCCGAAGAGTCCGAAGAGCTATCAGCAGTTGAAGATCGGACACTAGGAAAGAAACAAGAAACATGACATGTTATGCCACGCAGTCTTGCTTGAATAAGGTGGGCTTGGCGTCAAGAGGGGACGGATAAGACGCTTGAAGAGCTCCGGAAGGTCACTGCGCGGCGACGAATAAGCCGTGCCAGGCTCGCCAAGAGCATCTACATCTACACAGAAGTGCTTGCGTGTTTCGCCGTTTATCGTCACACTGCACCACCAACGTGACAGCCGATGGCTAATACTCGCCGCCGGTTGTTAGGCCAGGTCGAGCTCGATGAACGAGCCCGTGAGGTTCTTGGCCTGCGCCTCGTACGCGCGGGCCATGGCAAGCTGCAGGTGCGCGTGCTTGACGGTCGTGCTGCCGTGGCGCACCGCGAGCAGCGCGGCCTCGTTCACCAGGCTGGCGAGCTGCGCGCCCGAGCGCTGGCCGTAGTGCGCGCACTCGTCGGCGACCTCCGCGAGCCGCACGTCCTCGTCGAGCCGCACGCCGCGGCAGTGCACGCGCAGGATCTCCTCCCGGCCGCGCGCGTCGGGCAGGCCCACGTACACGTGGCGGTCGAAGCGTCCGGGGCGGCAGAGCGCTGGGTCGAGCACCTCGGGGCGGTTGGTCGCGGCGATCACGATCACGCCGTTGCTGCTGCTGCCCTCGAAGCCGTCCATCTCGGTCAGCAGCTGGTTGAGCGTCTGCTCGCGCTCGTCGTTCGAGTTGAGCCCGCCGCGCGCCTTGGCCAGCGCGTCGATCTCGTCGATGAACACGATGCACTGCGGGTGCTGCGCCGCCTGCGTGAACAGCTCGCGCACGCGCGCGGCGCCGCGGCCGACCAGCATCTCGACAAAGTCCGAGGCCGAGCAGAAGAGGAAGGCCACGCCCGCCTCGGACGCCACGGCGCGCGCCAGCAGCGTCTTGCCCGTGCCCGACGGCCCGCACAGCAGCACGCCCTTGGGCACGCGCGCGCCGATGCGCTCGTACCGCGCCGGGCGCCGCAGGAAGTCCACCACCTCCTCCAGCTCCTTGCGCGCGGCGTCGATGCCCGCCACGTCGTCGAACGAGATGCGGTTCTCCGGGGACGCGCGCTTGAGCAGGCCCGTCTTGCCCGACCCGTCCTTGCCCACGCCGCCGCCCGTGCCCGTGCCGAACATGCCGCGCAGCATGCGGTACGTCAGCCCCAGGTAGCTGTCGTCGTCACAAACAGGGAGTGTGAGTTGTGTTGGTCTCTAATAACGATGGACAAGGGAGACAAGGACGAAGCGTACATGAACGGGATGAGCGTCATGAGCAGCGGCACGAGCCGGCGCGAGGGCGACGGCGGGATGGAGCCGAACTCGACGCCCGCGCGCGCCAGCGTGTCCAGGATGTACGTGTTCTCGGTCCGCGGCGGCACCAGCACCCTGGTCATACACGTCGTCCCACACGGTCAGTAACCGCGCCGTAACCTTCACACGGTGAGGGCGCCTTACTTGTACGAGCCGGCGCCGTCCTTGGACTGCACGACGCAGTAGTCGGCGCCGAGCAGCACGCGACCGACGTTCTGCTCCTGCAAGTCGCACAGCAGCGCGCTGAACAAGCGCCAGGTCTCGCCGCCAGCGGAGGAGGCGGAGGCGCTGCCGTTCGTGAGCAGTGAAGGCCGCAGGCGCAGCAGCAGCGACGCCAGGAAGACGCGCATCTTGCGCGCGCCCTTGCCGAGCAGCGCGAGCACGCCGAGCGCCACCGCGAGCCGCCGAGCGCTCCAGACCCGCATGCCGTTCGGTTGATCTTGAGGTGCACGACGGTCTTGTAAACGTTGTTTGATGCGCCGAGTTTGTTGAAATTGGGGAAATTATTCTAAATGTCGGCAGTTTACCGTTTAGAGCGTATTCAAAATGTCCGTCCTTTTCTTATTTTGGTTTTCTATTCGAAATGTTATGTCAAAACCACCAAAATGTTTTGGCGAAAAAGAATCAGAAAAAGGCTTTGAAGTTCTGGTGATCCGCGGTTTGTTGACTAAAAATCCAACCACGTCGAAAATCACACCGAACGGTTTCCATTTTAGACAGTTATTGTCGACACGCTTTCGTGTCAAGAACCACTCCAACCCCCACTTCAACTGCTCCCGTCGGCGCTGGCGCCGCCGCTCGTGATGTAGTTGAGCAGGTCGATGCGCGTGGCGATGCCCGCGATCTTGCCGTCCGCGGAGGACGTCACGACCGCGAAGTAGTCCTTGTCGAAGATCTCGGCCAGCTCGGCGAGCGAGCTGTCGACCGTCACGCGGCTAAAGTTGCCGAACGCGACGGCGCCCACGGGGTCGCTGCGGCGCACGCGGCCCGACGAGAGCTTGGCGAGCAGGTTGCCGATCGTCACGACGCCGCGCGGGACGCCGTCCTGCACGACCGGCAGCTGGTCGAACCCGTGGCGCTCCATGGTCGTGATGGCTTCGTGGCACGAAATGTGCGGCGCGACCGTCGACGGCGGCGCGAGCGCCAGCACCGACACCTTCTCGTCGGCCCACCAGATCGTCGGGTCCTTGCGGTACCTGGCGTAGTTGTCGCGCGAGTGCATCGGGTTCTCGACAAAGTGGTTGTCAAACATCCACGAGTCGTTCAGGAACTTGGTCATGTAGTTGCGCGTCGAGTCCGGCAGGATCACGACGCAGCGCTGCCCGGCCTTGAGCGTCGCGGCCGCGCGCACCGCACCGGCCATCGCGGCGCCGCACGACCCGCCGCACAGCAGCCCTTCCTCGCGGATCAGGCGCCGCGCCATGATGAACGACTCCTGGTCGTTCGTCTTCTCCCACCGGTCGATCAGCGACCGATCCAGCACGTTCGGCACGAAGTCGTAGCCGATGCCCTCCACCTTGTATGGACGCAGACGGTTCTTGTCGTTGACGTCGTCCGGCAGCGCGAGGATCGAGCCTTCCGGGTCCACGCCGACCACGATCACGTCCGGGCACTTCTCCTTGAGCTTCTTTGCGATGCCCGAGATGGTGCCGCCCGTGCCGACGCTGCATCAGCGGGGAAACATGAGCGTTAGCAATGCTGGACTTGGTCTAGTGGCAGATACCTCAGAGAGAAAACTCACCCCATGACGACCATGTCGACCTTGCCGTCGCACTGGTACAGGATCTCCTCGGCCGTGCCGTCGTAGTGCGCGAGCGGGTTGGACGGGTTCGCGTACTGGTCCAGGATGTGCGAGTTCGGCAGCTCCTTCTGCAGCCGCTTGGCGATGCCAATGTGGCTCTCGGGCGAGTCCCACGCCGCCTCCGTGGGCGTGCGGATGATCTCGGCGCCCAGCGCCTTGAGGATGTTGACCTTCTCCTGGCTCATTTTCTCTACAGTTCACAATCCTTTAAGACAAAACCGGACAAAGCACACAAGCAGCAAGTGCACTACACGCTGTCGTGACCCACCTGGGAGCGTGATGATGCAGCGGTAGCCCTTGATGGCGGCCGCGAGCGCCAGACCGATGCCCGTGTTGCCCGACGTCGGCTCGATGAGCGTGTCGCCCGGCTTGATGCGGCCCGCGGCCTCGGCGTCCTCGACCATGCGCTTGGCGATCCGGTCCTTGACCGACCCGCCGGCATTGAAGAACTCGCACTTGGCCAGCAGCTCGCACTCGACGTGCGACTTCTTGCCGATGCTGTTGATTCTCACCATAGGCGTCTGCCCGATCGCCTCCTGTGGTATACAAGCGCCGTCAGCCACCGTAACGAGACAAAACCGGCACCACCAGGACGAGGGGCGTGATCTCATACCAGGATGTTGGGCAGGATCGCGGAGGCCGCGGCCGGGAGCTCGTCATAGGACGAGGAAGCCATGATCGCTAGCGAAGGTATCCGCTTTACTATCGGGAGGTCGTGTTCAACCAAAGGAACAAGAAGGGGGGAGAAGAACCTGTGGGTCTGTCTCATGACACTTTTCCACGACCCGTTCCGACCCAGGGTTGTTAAACCCACGACGCGTCCACGACCCGGCCCGCGGTTCTTGTGGTGCCGACCCACCAGCAGGAACGTGCCGCCGTCGGGCCGTATCAATTTCCGCAGGTGGTCCGAAGCATCACCGCTGGCCTCCAGCTCTTGTCCGGCGCAAATCCATACCTTATCAATGCATAACCCGCCTATCACAAACCAAAATGAATCCAAAATTCAAGGTAAAAAAACTGTGATAATTAATAACCGGCTGACAAAGCATGATTTTACCTTTCATTGCGCATTTGACGGAAAGGGAGTGATGGTCGCTTCGTTTTGTTGGCTCCAGGCGCGCGCGCCGCCGTTGGGGCCAAGGTGCACTTTCCATTCCGCAGTCGCCGGGACAAGAAGCCAAGCCCTCTCCTTTCCTTCACGCGCCTTCACGCCGCCTCCCATCCAGTCATCATGCCGCTCGTACGTCGTGTTTCTAGGCGTGTTGTGTTGTGTTTTCTGCGTGTTTCGCACCCGCTTGGGCGGCGTGTTCGACCTTCAGCAACCGGTTGATGACGCGATGAGGGATATCGGCGGAACACTGACATAAACCTCTACGACGTGTGATCCTTCGCCAGTCTGGAAACGCGTCGCTCGAGCAGCAGGACCCCGAGATCTTCAACCTGATCGAGGCCGAGAAGAACCGCCAGTGGAAGTGCCTGGAGCTCATCGCGTCCGAGAACTTCACGTCGCGCGCCGTGATGGACTGCCTCGGCTCGTGCCTGACCAACAAGTACGCCGAGGGCCTGCCGAACGCGCGCTACTACGGCGGTAACGAGGTGATCGACAAGATCGAGATCCTGTGCCAGCAGCGCGCGCTCAAGGCTTACGGTCTGGAGGCCGACAAGTGGGGCGTCAACGTGCAGCCCTACTCGGGCTCGCCGGCCAACTTCGCCGTCTACACGGCGCTGCTGCGCCCGCACGACCGCATCATGGGCCTCGACCTGCCCAGTGGAGGCCACCTGACGCACGGCTTCTACACGTACTCGAAGGCCGAGAACACGCGCAAGGCCGTGTCGGCCACGTCGGTTTACTTTGAGAGTCTGCCGTACCGCGTGAGCCCCGAGACGGGTCTGATCGACTTCGACGCGCTCGCCGACCAGGCCGCGCTCTTCAAGCCTGCCCTCATTGTGTGCGGTGGCAGCGCCTACCCGCGCGACTGGGACTATGCCCGCTTCCGCAAGATCGCCGACGACAATGGCGCGCTCCTCATGTGCGACATGGCCCACTACTCGGGCCTGGTCGCCACGGGCGAGCACAACAGCCCGTTCGAGTACTGCGACATTGTCACGACGACGACGCACAAGAGTCTGCGTGGCCCGCGTGCGGGTATGATCTTCTTCCGCCGCGACGAGCGCGGCTTTGAGCCCCGCATCAACAACGCCGTGTTCCCGGCCCTCCAGGGCGGCCCGCACGAGCACCAGATTGCCGGCATTGCCGCGCAGCTCAAGGAGGTGCAGACGCAGGAGTTCAAGGACTACGTTAAGCAGCTCAAGGCGAACGCCAAGGTGCTCGCCGCGACGCTCACGGAGTTTGGTTACGCGATGTGCACGGGCGGCACGGACAACCACCTGATCCTGTGGGACCTGCGCCCGCAGAAGGTGACGGGCTCGAAGCTCGAGAAGCTGTGCGACCTGGTGTGCATCACGCTCAACAAGAACGCCGTCCTGGGCGACCGCAGCGCGCTGACCCCGGGTGGTGTCCGTGTCGGCACGCCGGCGCTCACGAGCCGTGGCTTCAAGGAGGCCGACTTCGTTAAGGTGGCCCAGTTCCTGGACCGCGCCGTGAAGCTGTGCATTGAGATCCAGGCCACCAGTGGCAAGAAGCTCGTGGACTTCGTCAAGGCGGCTGAGAACCACGAGGGCGTCAAGCAGCTGCGCCGCGACGTCAACGCGCTCGCCACCTCGTTCGAGATGCCGGGCTTCGACGTGGCCACCATGCGCAACAAGACGATCGAAGAGTAAGCAAGCTCCTCGACACGTGCATGTTGTCCACGGTCGCCACGACAAAGCGGCGGCAGTCGATGACAGGAAGCGCCGCTTTTTGATTCGGCTCGCCGCCGCTGTTTAGTGTTGCTTTTGCTCGAAACATTCGGACGGATACTCCGTATCCAATCGTAACAAGACCACCACACAAACAAGAAACTGCATTTCCACATGTGACACAATTTGTTGCTGTTTCTTATTTCGCGTCGTCTTCTTATCCTCCTGACAATGATCTTTATGCAGGTGTTGTTGATGACCAAGAAGAGGAAGTGGCAAGACGAGCAGCTACAGCACCAAGCAACAGTTCCTATCGTCAATTAAACAGTCAAGGGGGAGGAGAAGAAGACGACCGACCGACCGATTGGCCGACGCGTGCTTAATCCTCGACGGCCGTCTGGCGCGTGGACGACATGGAGGAGCGGCGCGCAAGCAGCTCGTCTCGCGCCACGAGGCTGGCGCTGCACTTGGCGGCCTGCGTTGTGCACTGCGCGCAGAAGACCATCTTGCGCTCGTGCACCTCGCGGTCGCGCGACGACACGGCGCACATGGGGCGCTTGACGCAGCAGCGCTTGCACACGGTGCACGCACAGCACGCGCAGGCGCGCGGCGAGGAGCGCATGAGGCCGCCGAAGCCGCGCGAGCAGATGGTGCACTTGGACGCGAACTTGACGGGCTGCGCGCTGTGGTGGGACCCGCCGCGCCCGCGCGCCATGGCGGAGCTCGAGTTGGCTGTGGAGTCCCCCGAGGAGTGCGAGCTGCTCGAGAACGAGTCGCGGCCCGTGTGCTCCTTTATGCACCAGAGCAGCTTCTTCATGTGCGCGAGCTCCATGAGCCGCGCGTAGGACAGCCACTGCGTCGAGAGCACGTGGAGCGCTACGTTGTTGAGCATGTCGTTGCTCGAGTGGAAGTCGAAGTAGCCGCGCGCGTACACCTCGACCACGTTGGCGTCCCGCTGCCGAAAGAAGGCGCAGACCGACATGTTGGCGCGCTCGACGCCGACCGCGCGGAAGTCGGGCAGGTTGTCAAAGTCCAGCGAGTGCACGAGGTGGTAGCCGATGCGGTCGTCGCGCGGCCGCCCCGGGATGTCCTCGAGCACGCCCGTGGCGTCCACGCACGTGAAGTCGCGCGGCTCCGAGACGGCGTAGTGGCGCCACGTGACACTGAGCGTCAGGAACGGGTCCTCCACCAGCGGGTCGGCCAGTCGGCACAGCACCTTGCTGTCCACGACGCCGTCCTGGATGAAGCGCGACTTGACGCGCAGCGCGCTGCTGCTGGCCGCCGCGACCGCGTACATGATGTCGTCCAGCGACCCGGCGATGCTCGCTGTGAGCAGCAGCGACGGCAGCTTGGTGTTGCTGTTGTCCGTCAGGTTGGACGCGCACGAGAGCGCGCCCGTGGCGCTGATGGACGCGCTCGAGCCCGCGGGCTGGCGGGACGCGCCCACGTGCTGCTCGCGGTACACGCGCACGCCCTCCTTGCGCTGGATCTCGCGCCACACGCGCGAGTCGGGCCGCCCCTCCTTGTCGACCAGCAGCAAGTTGCGCTGCTCCAGGTTGTGCTGCACGAGGCTACCGGCCACGTCGCCGAGCGTCTTGACGTCCGTCGCCGACAGGTCCAGCCGGGGCAGTGCTTGCCTTAGCATGGCGGGCTTGGGCATAATACGGGAATGGCTAGCGCTAGCTGCAGGCAGCTAGTCGGAGCGCGTGTCGTTCGTTGCAGATCAGCGGCGCGTGCGGAGAGAACAATCGGCTCGCGCGAGGGGCTGCCACAGACGGAAGGGAATGGAGAGGAGGGAAGCGCTCGATGTTCCGCGGATTACTGTTCGGGGGAACTGATTTCTGGAACTTGTCGCCAGCGAGAACAACAAGCAGGCACGACGCGCGTTAGTTAAGGGCAGCCAGCTCAAGCAATAAGGGAGGTGTTGGCAACGCACTCGTTCGTTCGCTCCTTCTTCGTGAATGGGATTGGCACGCGACGGCGACCCACGTGCTGACCGGCGCCTTGTGGTCGGTACCGGCACTGTAAGCGCGCGAAAGAAGACGTCGAGGTGTGTACGCGCAGGGTGGCGACGAGTGGCCAAATGCAAAAGTGACACGGAGCGCAGTCGCAGTACAGCGAAGGAAAGAAGGGACGAGCGATCGAACCCAACGGCGAGATGATACCCAGATTCGTAATGACGCGGGCCAGCCAAAAAAGGGGACAGGCGCCTCAGCACAAAAAGATGCTCGCGTGCACTCGCATGGGGCCGCTCAGTGGGAGCGTTTTGGACGCACGGCGGTCACCATACAGCGCGCTCGCCAATCTCGCCGCGACCCGAATAAGCTTTGCTCGTCGAGCCAGCGGCTACACTGTACAGTACAGTACGGTACGGAGCGGTGCAAAGTGAGACGCATTGTGGCGCCGTCGACTGATCCACGCAGTCTTATTCGCTGCCCTTTTTTGCGCCGGCCATCCCCGCTCTGGACGTACATGTGCTGTACAATGCACGTGTACGCCGTACGGTGCGGGTGCAGTCAGTGGCATTCGCATCGTGCGCATTCCCGCGGCCCCGCGGATCACAAAGCGTTTGTATGCGGCCGGGGCCGGCTGCGCTGCCGCATTCGGCGTGGTGCCTTCCGTCGCGCGGGCCGAAGCGCGGTTAGCCATCTTTGTGGTCAGTAGGAGGCGTAAGCCGCCTCTGAACCGGTGGTGTAGTGACCAGAGCGAAAAAGTATACATATGGCGTATAAAGGAACGATTAGTATACGATAAGCTGACATATACGTATACTGATAGTATAAATATATACATGTTGAAGCAGACTCCATTGCGGGCATTACCCTGGATTGTCGCAAAGCGCGGTGGCGTTCAGATCCTTGACTCATGCGCGTCCCACCTAAAGGCGGCGAAGGCGGAGGCGTGCGGAGCGTGGGACCCGCGTCGCGCATCTCCGCGAGCGGTGAAGATACTGTAGTACTCGCACCGCCTTTTTCACGGCGAGCCGCGCGCTTTCGGTAGGTTGGGGCACGAGCCTGCGGTCCAGGACGACGGTGGCGCGCTGGTCAGCTTTGCCTCTGCGCGGCGGCTGCCCTCTTAGCATCGGTATCGATCCATTGGGACGCGAGGCCGGCGATCATTTGGTGCGCGCTGTGCTGCAGCTGCAGACACGTAGGACTTCCGCCGACCGGTTGCGTTGGACGGAAGCTGTCCGCGCTCACGGCGGCGGCTTCAACGGGTTGCGTTTCGTTCTCTGTAGGTGTACAGAGTGCACAAATAAACTACCTCGAAGCCTTGCTCAGAGCGCGCGCACTCGACATGTGGCTGCATGGGAGCCACACTGCGCGATTTGTGGTGCACTTGCAACCGCAAGCGACACTTTTCCGTCTCAATAGATGTCAATCTCCCGCAAGGCAGCATTCAATTCCAATACGGACCCCACACCGACTCCAGGAACATGTAAGCTTTACTAGCACGCTTGTTTACTGTCGGAGCTCGCTGCATTCTGCCTTGGGACACTCATGCAGCTCACCACACGACCGATCGCAAAACACACACCACGGTGACTGGCCCTTTAATACGTTCTTCCTTGTCCTTCCCTCCTGCCCCCCCCCACCACCACCACTCCCTGCTTGGACTTGTACCTACTGCCAGCCAACATCCTGGACGTCGTGTTGCTCCGCCGCCGACAGCAGCAGGTCGTTCTTGAGTAGCAGCGCGGCGTCGCTGCGAGCGGCGTCGTTGACGCAGAGCGAGCAGAAGGTCTTTTTCTTGAGCTGCGCCTCATCGCGGCGCCGCGAGAAGAGCACCATCTCCTGGCTGCTGGAGCACTTTGTGCAGACGCACTCGTTGCAGCCCTTGCAGATCTTGCGCTTGGCGCCGAGGAAGCGGAAGTTCTTACCGCAGATTTTGCAGCGCGGGGCCAGCGGCTTGAGCACGGACGGCGCGGGCAGCACCATGGAGCTCGTGGACGACATGGAGTCCATCGAGTCGGCCATCGGCCGGCTGTAGCTGCTGGTCACCGTGTTGCTGCCGCTGCTGCTGCCCGAGTTACTGCCGTTGTCGCTGTCGCTGCTGTCCGTGTAGGCCGGGTTGTTCTCCACGAGCCGCGCGAGCTTGTGCATCTGCGCGCTCTCGATCAGCTTGGCCGTCGACAGCCACTGCGTCGCGACCGCGTGCAGCGAGATGGCGTTGAGCATGTCGTTGCTCGTGTTGAAGTCGTAGTACCCGCGCGAGTAGCACTCGACGTGCGTCGGCGTCTTCTGCCGGTAGAAGGAGCACACGGACAGGTTGGCGCGCTCGACGCCGCGCTGCGCGAACGTCGGCAGCTGGTCGAACCCGACCGAGTGCACGAGGTGGTACCCGAGCCGCTCGCCTCTCGCACTGGCCGTCGTGCCCGTGGCTTCCATGCACACGTAGTCGCGCGGCTCGGACAGCGAGTAGTAGCGCCAGGAGACCTGCATGGTCTGGAAGGGCGCGTCGAGCGTCGGCTGGGCCATGCGCACAAGCAGCTTGCAGTCCTCGACGCCGTCGTTGATGCACTTGGACTTGGTCTTCATGCGCTCCGTCGAGGGCGCCACGACCGCGAACATGAGGTCATCCAGGTTGCCCTGCACGGTGCCGAGCAGCAGCATGGACGGCGGCTGGCCGCCCGCGTTGGCGTCGCGCTGCTTGGGCGTCTCCTTGTACACGCGCACGCCCTCGCGCTTCTGCAGCAGCGACCAGAGCCGCGAGTCGGCGTACCCGTCCTTGGTCACCGGCAGCTGCGCGTACTGCTCGAGGTTGTGCGCCAGCAGGCTGTTGGCCAGCTCCTGCATCGTGGCGCGCTCGTTGCCCGTCAGCTCGAGCGACGGCATCGACACGCCGCGCGCCTTGCCCATAACTGCCCGGTCTGTCGCGGCGGTGTCAATAGTTGGAACCTGTTTGCTGCGGTCGTTCCGTCACGAGCGGCTACTTGAGCTGCGGATATTGAAGCTACTACGACAGCAACGAGCGTGTCGTCCGTTTACCGTGGCAGATAGCGAAATGGAAGACCACGAGAAGGGCGCGCGGGCCGGCTCCTTCTGCCGGTTCGGCTTGGAACGCTCGGACGGGGCAGCTGCTGCGCTTTTGTCGTCGGTCAAAACGCGCGTTGCGAGTGACATAGATGACCAGTGGGTGGGTGGGTCGAGCGAGCCGCCCCGTCATATAGTATTTGCACACAGAGGCGCGCCTAACGGGCCGACGCTGGGCCGAAGGACTCGCGACAGCGGCTGGTCAGTCCGAGCGGGCGGCCTGTCCAGTCGGAGGCTGAGGCGGTAGCGCGACGGGCGTGATGATGCCACGGTCGGTACCTAGTCCTCTTTTCCCAGTTCGTGGACTTAGGTAGCACCCCGGACTCGCCGTGGAGACCGAGCTGTTCGTACTGGACGCGCTCTTGGTGGGGGGAGCGTGGAACTGTCCACTGACGAAGATGCGAGAAGGAGGTCGGGGGTACGCAGTGGCGGTGATATACGCCGCGCTACGCGTCACGGAAGGGGCCAGTCGAGAGTCTGGCGCGCGTGAGTGCTCTTTCCTCTGTCTGGCCCCCTCACGTCCGCGGGCGGGTTCTTCGATTCCGAGTGACCTGGAGGAAGAGCGGTCGCTCTTGCTGTCGCCGCCGCTCGTGACCGCAAAGTCCAGCGAGTTGTCGGTGCAAAAAGGCCTCGAGCGTGCGTTTTTGATGGTGTGATTGTGATGCAGCGCTCGGTTCAGGAGTGGAAGAGCGCGGACCTGACATGCCTTACAGGCTGCGTTACGTGACGTACCCGTCCGTCCGAGTCACAGAGGCGCTGGGGACCGAACGACGGACCACGCATCTTGCTCACCCGGGGGATATTCCAGACGAGCACTTCTGGAGACCGAGCTGGCACGGCAGCGTTACTCTCGTGCGTCACACGCCTCCGGCACTCTCTCTGCTGATGCAGCGCGGGCTACACAAGCGACCTCAAGGCGTCATACCCACCACCGTTGCTCGCCACTAGATGGTTGCCGTCATCCCTGTCATAATCCACAAGACGCATGAGCCATCGCGGACCGACGAATGTGGATCACTCCGTGAGGATGATCCGTTTTCCGGTAGGCGGTAAGGTCCGAAGTGGTTTCGATCTATTCATAGGACAGCAGGAGTAGCGTAGCTAGGGCCGCCGCAGCGGTCTCTCACTTTGGTTTCGACCTCGCGGCGCAGCAAAACCCGCCTCACCACGCCCTCGACGACTGCCGAGGCAATAGAGTCAATGTGCCCCCACTTGGACCTGGACGCGTGAGGAAAGTGGGTACGTGGCCTCGCGCTGCCCCCGTCGATAGATCAGTGGGTCCGGCGGTGCGTGCAGACCGCACTGCAATACTGCAGTAGACACCGCCAACTGGCCGTGGAGTGCGACGAAAGGCCCGTGGAAGGTGTCGGTAAAAATACTATAAACGATCGCAGCTCAAGGGAAGGAATATCCTGCTGAGCATGGCCACCCTGCCGGTGGCATGAACACGACGACGGCAGCCACGTCGAAACAAGCGTATAGTATGTACTGTACGTTGCTCCACGCTATCGCATAGACCCTCCGGCATGCCTGGTCGTCGGGTCCTGGTCGTCGGGTCTTTGGCAAGGAGACTCGCATGCGGCGCCTCCTTCCGATACCGTAAATGACGAAGCCGACATGCAGCCCGGTCCAGGCTCTTAGTCGAGCCTCGGTTTACAGTTCTTTTACGGCCTCCACCTGCTCGTTTTTATGTATTGAGTAAAATTAGTCGTTTGCATAATTAGTTATGATTTGCTCGCGACTTTCTATGGGAAGAAAATGCCAGTTTTGGTTTGAGCTGTGTGTTTTATCTGGTGAATGTCCAGCTTGTTCTAAAAACGTACCACTCGGTCGTCCCATACTGTACTGCACTACAGTACACCGCCGAAACCGACCCGAAATTGAGAATTAGTGAGACGCGCGGATCCACTGTACTGTACTTTAGCTCGGGAAAAGATCGAGTGTAAGGATATTCGAAATCGAGGCGAAGATCGGCATGGGATCCCGGTCGTAAACAATCGTTTACACTCACTGACTGGCACCTTGGACAAACACTCAGTAAAGCAACTGCATATAGCACAGAACCCCTCCATCAGAAGGTCCAAGATGGCGTGTGGGTGCACGCTCTGTCACTCATCGGTGCTGTCGTCTTTTGCTCACACGCTCGCTACAGTACAGCATCCCGTACAGAGCAAAGATATACTGTACCTACCGTGCGACGAACGCGTATCGACGTACAGTGTACTGCACTATAATACGATAGACAATGATGCAGCAGCAACAGCCAACCCTTCGATGTTTGATCCAAAATGCAACGTTGCGTCAGCGGACAGGCTAGTCAATGTAGTGGCCGAGGCCTCATTCTGGAAAAGTCACACCTAAAGACGTGGAGAAGCGCGACCAGAGTTGGTGGAACTCGAGCGCGCTTTTGCTTTGTGCTTCCGTCGTGCGAGCAATGCAACGAGAACATGCGGCAGTACAGCATTTGAGGGGACCCCTAAATTTTCTTGCTTAGCATTTTCATATGTAACGACATCGCATAAACAAAAATCGGAATTTTTGCCGGATACTCAGTAGTAAATCCGGTTCACTTACTGTATATACGGAATATTTTTTATGATTATACAGTAATATAAAAATTAAGCGGAAATTCACAGTTGAATGGATATGTCGCACAGTAAACTGCGTCATTTTTTGATTTGTTGTCACCAAAAAAAAATCTATTCTGGGAAAGGTAAACGCTACAGCTTCGATATAGAAACACAAATTTACAATAGCTGTCGAATTCAAATTTCGCCTTCGACTTCAAGGTCGATCTGGCGGCACCTTTATCGATGCGTACCTACGTTTTTTTAATCGAACATTTAAATGCGCAAGGGTCTGCCTGTTCCCTCCATATCCACCCCGGAATTCAGGGCGCCATCCTACAGGACTGTACACTACAAGTTGTCAATGGTAGGTTGCACTACAACCCACGCAACGTCTCCTTTTGCGCGTCTCCATTGCCAAATTGGCGTCACGACCAACACGTCTACAGGGAACTTCAGGCACAATTACAGCGATCCAACTCCCATCCTCGCCATGCGTGCGCCGCAATCGCTTGCCACGCTGATGCCTCCGCTAAAACTGTCCCTGCAAGAGCAGTCGATGCTGCTCAGTCTCACCGAGACGCTCACGGCGCACAACGTGGCGCAGTCCAACACGCTCGTGGTGACCAAGGACGGCCAGGCCGACGCGCGCGCGTGGCGAGAGCTGCGGCGCAAGGACGGCCTGCGCGTCTACAAGG